>PQWD01005164.1:0-26980 GCA_019425675.1 Leucinodes orbonalis | reverse complement strand
ACTAGTCGATGTTTCCCTAGGAAATTGCCCTATAATATTTATAACTCTTTGGTAAAATCTCGCTTAATATACCTTATTGAAATTTTGGGTACCGTCAGCAAGACAAAGCTATAGGAGCTACAAAGAGTACAAAACAAACATTTTTTTTAAATGTATTATTAGTTACCCTGAAGTTATAATAAGTAATTATTTTCATGTAAGTGACTTATTTAAGTCTTTATGGAAATAAATTTTAAACATAAATAGTATTAATGTATCTTATCTAAAATTAGACTATGTTTTTCTTATGACGGTTTGATTATTAATAAATTGCGTGAATAATGAGAAAAACGTCGTACGTGAAATGAACACAAGAGTCACACCATTAAAAACCTTAAACGTTATTTATCTGATTCCATTTAATGATTAAGATCAACAATGAAATTAAATAAATATAATAAAATAAATATAAGTCAATTTATTTGGAAGCTCGAAATAATTACATTCTGTTCCTTATTTTCTAGTCATTAACTTTATGTTATTTGCTACACACTTCCATTCCAGATAGTGATACAGACCATAACATTTGTATAAAACAAGGCTATGTGAAAGTGTAACATACCGATGCATGTGCAATAAATAAATAATAGCTGAATGAAGCTGTAACTTTATTTATGATATACTACACGTAACTGTACCTAGAAATAACGGATTAGTCGCGTAACATACAGAAATCGAGCATGTCACACCTGAAAAACATATACAAGCCAATCAAGAGAGTCCTAATTTTCTTGGCTTTATCGATCAATTCGAGAACTAATTTGATATTGAAAGCTATCAACGGAATAATGAACAAGATGTTATCAATATGAACGGCTACTTATCCTGTAGCAATATTACGTCCAATCAAAATGTCTCGCAAGATTGCTGCTTGTAACATATTGTCGCAATCAACAGAGAAATCCAATATAGGAATTTATGGAATATTGATATACATAATACAATTTGAAACAGAAATGTCAATGACTATATTTTCTATGTCTTTCGAGTGACATATCAAGCGTGACGCAAAAATATCTGAACCAAATATTTGTTAGATTTTTTTCTTCCCAGTCGCAGAAAATGCTTTAAATATGCCTCTTCTTTTTGTACCAGACATTTGGCGTCAGTTTTTCTTCTCATTTACTTGATTAAGTCACCACCAGAAGGCCAAAAATCTTCTTACACTGTGATTCTTCATGGAAATCGTCTGCTCTAACTGCTACCGGTTCTACAAGATATCCACAGGCTGGCTCAACAAAATGCTGATTCATCTATTTGGGTCCTCATTTTTAATTTTTCTAGGCATATTTTCATGATAAATTAACAACCAAGCACTATGTTAGAAAATAAAATACAAATAAGATAAACAACTGTGATAATCATTTTATAAAACAATGAATACATTTTATGTTAATGTCGAGTTCACAAAATATTGAAATTAATACATAAAATTGAATGTGTTTTCTGCAAACAATATTTCAGATGTCAACTTCTATTATTGTGACTCAAAGCTTTTAAAATTAGGACTTTAGTTTAATTTTAAGTTGATGATTCCTGTGTTGAAGCTCTTGATTTAACCTGTTGAATAAATGGTTTTAAATTATATTTAATATTAAAGTTTGTTTACTAGAACTAATAATAAAAGTCTGTGTTTCCAATTTTTGTTTCAGAATTCATCGTGCGATGCTAATTCAGTTCTCAATAATGCTTCGAAATTTATAGAAACAAACACAACACAAAACTAGACTTACTATGTAAGTATAAATATTTCAAATGGTTCATAATTACTATTAATATGGCAAAATATAATCAGTTCAATCAAAAATATTATGAGTTTAAAAAGTAGTAAATTTACTATTTTTTAAACTCATAATATTTGAGAACCATTATAATTCTCATTATTCTCAGCATTTCTTATTGACCTCGACACCAAGAAAGCATCAGCAAAGAGCATATATATTTATCAGCAACAAGTACAAGCAATCTTAGGATGAAATACAATCATATGATATTATGTAGGTTTTACATAGTCATTTTAGTCCCGTATATGTGTGAATAAACTTAAAAAAATAATATCCCAGAAGTTATGAAAGACTACCGGTGCCTATTGTTCTAAAAACTAAATCCTATTAATCTAGACTATCATTATTTTCGCGGCAAATCTGTGGATAATCTTCGCAAATTTAGAACAGTCGAGAAACTTCAATCTTGAGTTCTTAAGTATGCTTAAGTAGTTCTTAGTTGCGAACAAGTTTCAGCAGGGTGAAACCAAAAAACTTTGAGTGACGCAAAGTGTATCACGATTTATGAAGAATGGCGTAACTTTGATAATATATTTAATAAGCGTTGCCTTTATAAGGTTGGTGTATGTAAATGAATGGTATAATTCACGTTTTGTCTTTCAACTCACTCAGGTGGTGCCTCGATTTTTTTTTACTCCTCTTGCCTTAATACTCTTTTTTTCATAATAATTACACTTAGGAACACTATATATTCTCAAATATTCTCCTACTCGCTTCTAAAGGTCAATAAATAATATATATGGTTTACAAAACTACGATTTAGAAACCTATTTTATTTCAGATATTATTATACGTATCTGAATTATTACTTTGAATTAATTTTCTGATATGATATTACTCGTACCTAAATTTTTCGCTCCTTGCAATGTCCTGTAAATATGAACTAGGGCGTACCCTTTAAAAATAAATAAGTGTATTTTAAGCAGCTAAATAAAAGCTCAGGAAGAACCAATCCGTTCATTACTTGAACATTCACTCCCTTCGGAATTGGTTCTAAAGGTTACGGGCTTACCAAGCCAAGTGATCGTTGATACGAAGATAAATACGCGATCACTGGCAAAACAATCTAGTGGAATTTCGCCCGCTTACTCTATGTTACGAAAGAAAGTTTTATGGGAGCTCTCATTGGGCTAGAAATAGGTTTATTGTGATAAGGATCTCTGGGTTACGTTGAATGAGACGTTGGATTTCCGTAATTATTTTTAGCAAGGTACAGCGTTGAAAAACGGTTTCCGAAAATACATGTATCAGGAACCAATTATGGGTTACGGTCACGGCCTTTGCTTTGTAGTGAGATGTAATATGCAAATTGGTTAAGGAAATACCAGCAAGCATTAATAAAGAACATATATAATATAATATATGAACAAAATTTAATTTTTAAAAAACACAGCTCGCCCCTTAAAGCGAGATGTGTAACATCATTCGAAGTTCAATTACCAGCCAAAAGTAATTGGATTGGATGTAATCGTCAAGAGTATGGATGGCGTGTCGTTCGTTAAAATTTTTCACGTGGCTTCACACTGCCGCTTCAAAGGGATCACCTGGAATCGGCGATCTGTTTAACCCGATGGCGTCACCACTTTTGAGACTCAAAGTCCGACTTTGATTTCAAGTTATCCTCTGGAGTGGCAGAGATTCGGGCTTTTGAGAATTATTTGTTCCCGTTTGATCTTAATGTTGAGGTTTTCAGTTATCTTTTAGTTGTATTTTTTAAACATCCGTGTGTCAACACACCAGATGTTTGCAATGCAATTTTCTGTATAAATATCAATAGTAAAACTATTTGGGAATGTTGCAACAAGCTCCATTATGTCAAATAACGTAATGGTTCATCATCATCAGCTCATTATATGTCCATCGAGATGCACGAGCACACGCGTTAAAATTCAAATATCATACAGACATGCCATGTGTAAATATTTAGAGACGTTATAAAGTTATTCCAAATTTCTTTTTTTTACATCAGAGCCAACTTTTATAAGGTAATCAAGTACCTTGAAAAATAACATTGCAATCTTGTTGTAATATTATTAAGGAAAAGCCTTAGGTTTTTTCTGTAATTACTCTGTGATACCGGAATGTATTTACCTTAAAATCATAATTGTAGAAAATAATAAAATCATTTCTTTGAACTTACTGATTGAGGACATTTCGACCGTGTCGTAAGGAACAAATTTTTAATTAATTCACTTTTTTACCCTCACCCTATAGGAGTCACTGAGCATAAATTTGGATAGGAATGCCCTAGGAAAAATCGGACTTGCAAATAATTTATCTGTTTGAAGAGGACAGAGAAATTCGGTTTAATTAATGGATTTTATGAAAATACTTCTGTTTATGCAAATAAGGTAAAAAATCATGCGAAATGACGCCAGTAACATTCATTAACTCAAAGTTTGTAAAAGAAAATACCTAAAGCTATCCATAGCAATTATTGAGCATTCTTTGTGGGTTACGGTCAGTACTTAAAAATCGATGTACGTTTTCGAAAAAGTATATAAAAATTCTATAACTTCGCATCATCAACGAAACTTCAACATTTACTGCTAAGAACATTATTTTTCATACATTTTCCTAAGTCATGCTATTTTCGGGCGATATCTTTTGAGAAAATTGACATGCCAATTTATACGTAGGACGAATACGAATGTATACTTTTGTAGGTAAATCTGTGTACAGTTTAGCTACGAAACTAAACATTCAGCCAATCATTAACAACTGTTAACCCCTGGGGGAAAAAACAGTTAACTTAATTACTTGCTTTTTTATATAACATTGCTGCTTTCATAAAGAAATTACATCAAAAGCTGGTGAAGATTATTGTAAATAGATGTACATTAAAATAGAAAGAGAATCATGTGTTCTCTGCAGTGGGTTGTTCAGTGCAGTTGTAGCTGATAATGATTCAAAAGAAAGCACTTCTGGACAGCGCAAATGTGTTTCCAGGGTCGGATCAAACTGACGATCATTACCATAGCGCCAAAGGCACTTTATAGAAGACTTTGTTCCCAAAATAAAACAAAAACATCCATTGATAAAGCTTGACCTTAATCCACAAATAATCATAAATGACCTATGCCAAATTTCAGTACTCTGCTTTCACTGTTGTTTGAGCGTTGTTAGTAAGTTCCGATTTTATGTACCTATAGAATATGACATCGTATGCAGTATTCTGTAAACAAAAATATGTTTCATAGTATAATATATTGTATAATTATGTTATTTACCATGTGTTTCGACGCATGCAGTGAGAATCTCGAAGTCAAATTTCTGCTGCACCTGCAAATGTTCATTAATAAAATCTCAAACAAATTAGGTATCATCCATCATCATCATCAGCTCATAAAGTCCCCACCGAGGGGCACGAGCCTACCGTATAGGGTGATTAGCCTTAGTCGTCCACGCAGGCCCAGTGCGGATTGGACGACTTCACACACAACCTTCGAATCTCTTCACAGGCGTGCATGAAGGTTTCCTCACGATGTTTCTTCACCGTAAGAGCGTCGGATATAACGTACATATATTTTCGAAAATCGAAAATACATTGGTACGTGTCGGGATTTGAACCCCAGCCCTCCTGGTAGGAAGGCGACAGTAATTAGTAATTAGGTAATATCATTTAATGACGGCGAACGTTAATTTTTCACTTCCCATCACATTAAACCGGTATGTTGTATGATGTTATAGTCAAATATCCCGTAAATTTTCCAACAAAATGAAAAGTGCCAGACGTTGTTCCTTATAATAGAAAGATGTAATGACGTCATTTCTTACGTCCGTAACTCATGAGGTACAGGATTGTGGTAATGGTCACACCTTGTGAAGAAAATTTACATTTTATTTGCAAATTGTATATTTTTGTGCTAACGTAGAAATTTTACTGTATTTTATACTTTTGTTACATAAAAGCAACACTTTATTTATAACACGTCATTTGAGAAGCTTTTATACTTAAGTAATTTTACCGCCGTAATTTGAGGGAAGGATGATATGGTAGTTTCTGTTAGAAAAACTAATCAGATTGATAAGTAGGTGGTAACTCGGCACCGTCGTCAATGTCGAAACCACCGCAGTGCCAGACATCGTCTCGTAAATAGGTTTTTTTTGTGCACTTTTGTGTTTCGGGATGAGGGCACTGTTGCGCGTAAAAAATACCTAATATCTTTTGTCTCGGGTGGAGGGCGCAAGGCAGGTTTGACGGAATGATACATATTATTACTAATTTCCTTCAACACTGTCACAATTTAATTTATCAAATAAATTTATAGAAAAAAGATTGTAAGCCCAAGCAAACATTCCACTATGTGTTGTTTACACGCCGGCTATACACAATCCCATGTAAATAAACCTTTCAAAAAAGATCTCATAATTAAAATTAGACGCTTGGTTTGGTTTTTAGGGGGTATTGATTAACATTTAAAGACACCAAATACATATAACTCAAAGGACTAACTGATAGTGATCTAACAACGCACAGCCCAAACCTTTAGATACATCGGGCTGAAATTTGACGTGCACGTAAATTGTTATGACACAGGCATCCGTTAGGAAAGGATTTTTATTAATTATACCCCTAAGGGAATAAAATAGGGGATGCAAGTTAGTATGAAACTTGGTCGATTTTAAACCGACCGTACATGCATAAAGCTACTAGGATGCAATAATAATAATAATAAGGATGGGTTTTGATACATTTCTCTCCTTAAGGCATAAAATAGGGAATGAAAGTAATATTTCTTAAGGCGAGCGAAGCCGCTGGCAATAGAAAGTTCATCCATTCACAAAGTTTTTAAACTGTAAGATTTTACTTTCTTGTAAATAGAAAATAAAATCAATATTTCAGTATTTTAAATTATTCTCACCAATGCAGACATCAACTTTTTTAATGAATACGTTACCCACATTTTAGCGCGTTTAAACGTTACTATAACTGTAGAAATTTCTCGAAACCTCTGAAGTTCTCATTGTTTTCATTGCAAAGCAATTATTTCGGTTACAGTTTGTGAACATTTTAATTAAAGGTATAGTTAGTGAAATAAGTCTGGTATTTCTTAAAGAATGCCCCAGTTGAATACACCGTTTGTGTTAATTAATTCTACGCTAGCAATCGTATTAAATACATAGATTTCTTATAACTACAGTAGCGAATATATTATTATATATTTTTTCAATCTGTATTTTTTGTCACAATTTAATTTATAAAAGTAAATCATTACCTTACACTGAGAGTGGTTGTGAAAGTATTTATCGTACTAAGTGTATATTCTTAGAAAACTTACCGAATCATACGCTTTGAATGTTTTAAAATATGTTTTTTATTATACTTATATTTATCATTGACATAACATCACGCATTTTAATTTTTCATACAGACCTACCTGACTGATTAAATTCAATCCTTTTATAATATTTAATATGACCGTTACTTGGAGTCTAAATAACTGACAGGCAGAAAACGTACAAGCTAAATATAAAGTAAGTTAATATTCTACATAGATGCAGTAAAAAGTTAATTTGGCAACACTTGTGTTTAAGTAACTTTATGTTGTATGCGTACTTCTAAACTTCAAAGGTATGTCGTAAACTCAAATCCCCGCGAACACCTCACGTTATATAACTGTTGTTCTTCGCAACAACATAAATCAATGCTAATGAAGCCCGAAACTTGATAATTGAGTGCAATATTGTCTGCAAGCAAATTTTGCTCAAGTGTAAGTCATGGATTTGCACATGGCTTCATTAGGATTCGTGTACAATATATATGCAAGACTTTGCAGATTGCAGATTCTTATTAACTTTTTAACAATTTTAAATTGAAATTGATCTTTTAATATTGGGATATTTAAACATACAACTTAATTTTATAATATTTTTCATTTGACGATTTAAATAAACTAGTGAATTTATTTTACTATGGATGACAATGTATCTTGTCGACGTCATTCTTCTTCTTCTTATTTGGGTGATGGCTAAGCGTGTTTTCCACGATTCCGCCAATGTCACGTGTTGTAGCTGTTATGACGTCATTCTTAATCCAATATGGCACATTTGCAAAGATAGTGGACTAGTTTTCTAAGTATGTTTATGGTACACCCAAATAAGTAAAATAATTTAGCACACGTGCACGTCATTTTTAATCCAATAAGGCAGATGTGAGAATATAGTGGACTAGTTTTTTAATACACCCAAATAAGTAAAATAATTGAGCACACGTTCACGTCATTTTTAATCCAATATGGCAGATGTGAGAATATAGTGGACTAGTTTTCTAAATATTATTATGGTACACCCAAAATAGTCAAATAATTTAGCACACGTTCACGTCATTCTTAATCTAATATAGCAGATGTGAGAAGATAATGGACTAGTTTTTTAAGTATGTTTATTTAAATAAACTAAAATAATAAGTAGAATATTTAGCACACGTTCCGTTAGTTTTTAAATGTGTTTTTCGTAAAATTAGGTAAAATACATGTTCACGTTATTCTTAATCCAATATGGAGAGTAAAATTCTTGTAATTTTTGTCGCAACAATCTTTTATTTGAATTGAAGAAGAATAAATGTACGAGTAATAATGCCATGATGTGCATTAAAAATAAATGTGGAAATGATGTTGCGCCAATTCTGCGTCCCAGCCAACCGTACAAATGTTTTTTTCTATGACTTTAAGGCACCGTATTTATTTTTCTGAAATAAAAATGAGTTTATATTAAGCAATGTCTTTTATTCATGATCATTCCTGCAATGTAATCTACAGCACACTTCAAAATAAAAAAACTCCGTATATAACATGTATTTCTTAAAAATTGGCATCACTGTCTCCTATCAAAGAGGTGTGAGTATTAGAGATACTATGAATTCTGTAATGTCAATTTATTGAAAAGCTCTGATTTAGTAAGAATGAAAAAAATAAATCCAATATACCTATTGATGTCGTTATGATGACTAGTTTATTTATCACCGCTCCAATCTTTTTAACTATTTTTTGGACGCGAATCTTGCAAGCTTTACAAATTTTATTTTATTTTATCAATTAGTGGAATACTGATTAACCATGTGCTTTTATAAGAATAAAAAGCTTTGTCTTTGAATAATGCAGCGATGAAATGATTCTCCAAAACATATACAGTCACCTTTTTATATAACAAGCCCCTATATTTATTATCTAATATATAAATGAAAAGTTTTTGCGTTCAGAAATTCAGCAAATCGTTCTAAATCTTGACCAGTAAAGAAAGAGTGATCGAATCATACTGTGTAAATCATTTGTGGCAGTAACATTTATTATGTAATCTAATGAAGCTACAATATTATTATATTAGAGCGTTAGTGGCTCATTGGTGAGAATTGTTACCTTTTATCTGTAGGTGCACCCTAATGGTTGGTTCAAATCCCGCCACGAACCAATGTTTTTTTCTAATTTACGAAATTAAATGTACTTTTATCCGACTCTCTTTCGGTGAAGGAAAACATCGTGAGGAAACCGCGTGCGCAGGTTGCGCACGCGACATTCAAAGTTTGAGCGTGAAGTCGGCTAATCCGCACTTGGCAAGGGTGGACGACGAAGGCTCATCCAGCCGGCTAGGGGTAGTCTCATTCCTTTCGATTGGGACGTGTAATGAGCTGATGATAATGATATTAACTACTAATATATTGTATACATACAGCACTGTTCGGCAGGTACGCATTCCCCATGGGCATTGCGATATAAGCCTTCAGTACATAAGCATTTAGGGCTATAACAGTCTGAAGACACGGATGCGCAAGCGCGGGGCGGTCCTTTCAAGTGAGCGCATTCTTGGAAGCAAACGGCTATGTCGCATTTCTCGAAGTATTCATTTGGTTTTGAACAGTCTGGAAATGAAAATTATGGTTTATTAGGTGGAATCGTAAGGTTCTAAAACTAAAAAACACTTATCATTTTGTCAATGAAAACTAAAAACATAACTGAAACTGAGAGTACTACAAACTTATTCATTTAATAACGTGAGATTTAATAACCACAATGTCATCTCTTTAACCTTTTAATGTACAATGGACACTGCAAGACTGTCTTAATATACTTTGCACTAGCTATCCTTGATTTCTTTTGCTAATTCAGCTTTCATGAGCAACCTTTAAAAATCCTGCAAGCCTACAGTCGGTGGCATTCTACGGTATATTTGTCAAGACCCAGTCTCCGCTCTAGAACTCGTTTGTTCATCGCCACCGGACCTCCGACATTCGTACCGATTGTTACTTTAAATGATTCGACTACTCAGTTTAGACATTATCATTGAATTTAAAATATAAAACTGAGACAAAAATATTTTTTTCACGCACATGACTTTGAAATACAAAAAAAAACTGATAATAGTTTAGGATTTTTTATAGCTAGTAATTATTACGTCACCAAGCAAATAATCGGAGATTCAAACCTTGTGTTACCTTGATTGAGATCCGGCACACAAATCGAAAATATTTTGCAAAAAGGATGACTTCATAATTGGTTAGATACATTTATTATAACTTTTGAGATGTTGCACTTAATTTATTTCAGAGCTCATTAAACTTATTAAGGAACTCTTCATTAAACAACGTGAAACAATTTTAAATAATAAATTGAATTAAGTACCGAATTCCGGCATCAACACTGGAGGCGCCATACTGCTATACACAAAATTGAATAACACAACGTACATGCATAAAAATAACAAACGAGATGCCATCTTGAGGAATACTGCACAATATGGGAATAAAGTAACAATTTATATCATATGCCATGGATCGCAAACAGTAATTATGAACTGGTTTTGCGTGAATCTATACAGAGTGTTTTTTATTTATTGCAACGGTCATATTTATTAAAATACGATTAAAATCAATGACGTCACAACTCGTCGGCCTTGTATTATTGGTAGTCGTTGAGTTATAACGAAGTGGTTGCTGCAATAAAGATAAGTGTGGTTATGGACTTCGTGCTTACTTAGACCAGAATAAGTCCTCGAGATCTCAGTTAAAACTTCACATATAATAGAGGGAGATGATATTAAAAGAATTATTAATAAAAATGTTACCAACAAAACCACTTTAACAGATTAGATCGTAAAAATATAAAAAATACTGCTTATTTTTTATACCTACGTAAAAATGAGAAAGAAGAAAATCAATATTAAAAAATGCCAAGATTATTTAAGCAGCCTGTATAATAAATAACATGTTTCCATTTATTACAAACACGTAAATAGTAATTAGTTACGATCACGAAAAGTAACATACCATTATCAATAAAATATCAAAGTATGATCAACATCTATATAATAATTGATAAGTACTATAAAAAATAAGTAATTCAGTGAATAATTGATCCTAGGCAAGGAAAAAACCTTATGTTTATTAGTAAATTTTTGCAACCAACCAAATCGAAAATATTTTTGCACGTCAATATTTCACACCTGCTCACATACCGCAGTTCACCGGCCACACAAAAAATATTCCAATACATGTTTTTTAATACAGAAAAGCACAATGTTATAAGTATTGTAATATTCTTGGTAAGTGATTTTGTCGCGTAACCTTGCGACCGCTATTCCTGATAAATATTATTGTATTTATTAGCTTGATTAAAGTACATAGATGTTAAATCTGACTAACTACGGTGCTTTTATTCAACAAATAAGAAGTCACAAATCCAGCATAACATATTAACCTTTTGAAACGATCTTACATAGTCATCATAATCATCATCAGCTCATTAAACGTCCCCACCGAGAGGCACGAGCCTACCCGTATAGGATGTTTAGGCCTCAGTAGTCCGCGCGGGCCCAGTGCTGGTTGGACGACTTCACGCAACCTTTGAATCTCTTCGCAGGCGTGCGCGGGTTCCTCACAATATTTCCCTTCACCGCAAGAGCGTACATATAATTTCGAAAACATATTAGTACGTGGCGGAATTTGAACCTCAGTTCCATTTAATTATTGCTTAAAATCTCGCTTTTATCTTCATATCAATTAAGCTATAACAATTTGGAACGACATTGGGATATTGTTACACGCACGTGTGCACCGAATATAAACCTTCATAACCACAATACATAACAAGATGGTCGTACACGCTAAATACGTGTTCTGAAAGCAGGACTCACTATTAACATTATCCTATATTGGGTATAGTATAAAAGAAGTCAGTAACATGATTTTGCTCAGGTTTCACACTTTTTACTTACACAGACCTATTCAGTAAAGGCAATACAACCTGTAATAGATTGCGGAGGTGAGCAGAAGGGGCTTCGGAAATAGGCCTTTAATATCTCACCGACGTGAAACATGCCAATACAATCTACACGATTTATTTTTTCTAAGATATGTTTTTTGTAATTCATATGGTTATGCATAAACAAACAATGAATGATTTGAATAAAAATATCTGTAACGACATAGACAATATATTATTATTGTATCTTATTAAACAGATTATAGGTTACTGAAAAACGTTTATAGATTATGGTCTTTCGGACTAATTCCACTAATTGCGAGCATCGAAATAAAATATTTAATGTCTAATATAATCCTACATAACAATTGCTGGATAATTAAAACTATTATTTTGGACGAGCAGACGGTAAAAGCGTAATTGGATCAAGAATGTTTAAGAGCTATTTCTTTGTTTGATTAAAACAATAGATAAGATCAGGTAAGGGGATTGGACTAGAGGGATTTCGTTAATTGCTACTCACGATATTGTTATAAAAGTTAATGATAATACTACGTATATTTGCTTTAAAACATCTTTGGAAGATTTTTAGATTATATCATTAGTGTATCAGTAATCAAAATATTCGATTAAATAATGCAACAAGGTTGTAATTTATTTATTCAATGAAATTATGTGGTTACATTATTATACTTAAAATCATTAATGAATATATTAGCGTCAAACACGAGTTTTAAATGTAGGTGAAGATGATTTTTATTTTATATTAGTTTATTATAATAAAATTTAGCTATACAATATTTTAAATCTACAAACAAGGAATAACCACGAAAGGAAAATAATCATTATCCCGTCCGATCATGTACGGAAACATTTTGCTGGTAAACTGCAAACCGCTGTGTCTTAGACAAGCAATAAATATGGAGTAGCAATCGCCATTGTGGATTTTTACTTTGCGCTACCTCTACAAAGAGAATGGCCCCATTTGCCAGTACATGATGAACCCATTCTCGGCTCAATATGGAACCCTTATAAATTGACCTTAAGTCAACGGCGCCATTACCGTGACTTTATCTTTTTTCATTGTGGTCGATGTCTATCGAGTTATAATTCAGCCAGTCATTTTTATGGAGCCATTATCATAAATTTCACTGAGTACTTTTTTAGTTTACTATAAATTTGCTCTTGTATATGAATAATTAATTAGTGAAAATTCTTTGATTATAACGTTTTTATGAATACTTTATCATTCATACTATCCATCATGCGTCGTATGTTTTTATATAAAGCCTATGGAAATCGCCTGAAGTAATACAACCAGATGAGGCAAAAATATTAAAACCGTTCAATATGACATTATTACCATTTTTAAATTCTTTGCTACCATAATTAATTTCTTTTAAAAAACCTATATGATATTTCAATATTTAGTAATTACATCTGCAAAAAAAAACTGACTTAACCGTCAGTTTTAATGAGTGTATTTTCCCGCGGGATTTGCATTTGTCTTAAGCAGTTTTAAACTCGACACTGAGACCATTATTAACACGGAGGCAGCTAATAATAAATATTCAATAGGATAGAATCTGTAAGATAAGTAAACGTTTGCTCATCTTGTTGAATGACCAATATTTCAGTGAAATCAGACCTAAAGCATACCTTTTATCAGTCAAAATAAACCCGATAACCCGTTTTCCTTAATCAAATACAATTAGTCAAACGGTGTGTTCACAAACCAAGTCTGCAAACAAAAAAGACTATTGTACTCTTATACGAGTAGTCTTAGAATAAATTTACCAATAACAAATAGAAACGGTCACTTATAAAAAAATGCGATTCTTCCTGATGGGAAATCTTGAACTTATTGAAAAATTTATTGAATCTTGCGATTGGATTAAACTTTTAATTTAGGGCTTCAAAAAATTAGACGGGTTCCTTCCTTTTCACGGGTTTGAGAATATCTTAATTTTGATGTATATACATAGAATACTTGATAAGTTTATATTATAACACATTGTTTCAAAATTTTGGTATTGTGGTCTCCTTTTAAGCTTCACTTCAGGAACATGTTCGTCGTTATAAAAGAAAATTTCTAATTTAAAGGAGTTATGTAGATGTAGGTATGTAACAAGATCTATGGTTGTTAGGGCAAGCATGTAATGTTATAAACAAAAATGTGAATATTGTTCATCTTTTTGTCATAAGTGTACCAAAAGACGAAAAAATATTAGCAGGTTGAAATATTACTGGTTGTATGTGGAAGTACCTGATCTTTTCACTATGGACCTTTTCCCAGCATTAATTGATTAAAAAGAAAAAATATGTTTTTAAATAAAATTTTGTTAGTTCAGTAATAGAAATGTGGCTCGTGATATCACACGCAGAGTGCCTTGGTTTCGCCAAAGATATAAGGTTAGCTGCTCATTTTAAAGGTCGGAAACTTAATCATTGCTTCTTCACTGTTACAAATGTGAAGTAAAGTTGCTATTTCCATAAGGCTAATTTTTGCCAATTCGCCAATTCTATAAAATAAAACTCTTTATAAAAGCTGTATAAAAAGAAGCGGAGCATAGAGCATCTTCTTTATTTTGGTATAGCAAGGACTCTCAGCTCTTAATTGAAACTGGATCGATTAGAATTTCAACTGTATATATTACATCTTCGCGAATAATTATGACGTAACAAACGGAGTCGTATATGTAAGTCAGTTCATTACGCGGCTTGCTAACAACCAAAACCTGCTCCCATGCACAACGTGCACTCGCAAACGTACGTAGTTCACGCTCCGACGTTCGAGTGTCAAGGCGCCTGTATTGCACCTGACAGCCCATAAATTCTCACACCTCTTTCTTAGTCGTCTGAGCAAATATCTCAGGCTGAAGACAACTTTAGGTGTTTTGTAGAAATACAAAGAAACGATGAAACTGGAAGTGTTTACATTGAAGTACACTCTTGGTTTAAGAATATGGTACAAATAGTAGTTCATTTTTATGTTTAAGTTTGTTAAGTCCTTATTATGATTGCAATGAATACATATTTAAATGTTTTAAAAATTTACAAAATAGGTGAAGACAATTTCTTAATTTTTATTGACAAAGAATTCAGATATGCAAAAATTAGTTGCACGAACTAAGTACATACTACCAAACAGCCTCAATTAAGCCACCGTAGGCCAGAAAATCAACAAGTTTATGTGAAACATGTTATAGATCAAAGCGCGTACAAATTAATAATTGTTGACAAATTAAATGTCTTGAAAAGCTAGAATATTTTGTTATTCGGCACTTGCTATAATCAAAATACTTTATATTTGATTATGTTACCTTACGTTTTTCACAAAACATGTAATTTGCAGTGGTTTCGTGAAGAAAATGATCCGTCCGATCCGATGAAGTAACAACTTCAAGTTTTGGTTCCCTTAAACTGCAGAAGTACAAATGATTATGAAGCAGTACTAATTATGCACAATTGTTTTATCAGGTCAAAATCCCGAAATCGTCAACTGTCCTGCCTCGGAGTTTTAAATGAATGAGTGAATGTTTTATTCAACATTGACGCATATCATGCCGCTTCTAGTATACTTTAGTCGCGATAGTAATAATAAATCAACGCTGTGTCGTTGACACGATCAAATATATAATGTCTCGGATGAAGACAAGAATGCGACAGTCTTTCATTTTCGGACTTTGGGAATGCTTCAAATTTATTTAACATTTTGATTAGTTAGCGTGGACTCTTACATTGGATGTCATAACTTTTTTAAGAAAAAAAGAAATACCACTATGATATATATTCACTACTGCGATTTTCTTCTTCCCCATAAATAAACTTGATTTTTTGTATTAAACATGGCTCTGTTATATTATTTTATAGTCAGTTACAATTTAGCCCTCGTATTTAAGTGGATTACTGCACCGTTTTAACCGCGATAATGACACTGCACAAAAGAGGCTATACTATCCTATCGTAATGGCTCTAATAATAGAAGACTTTCGGTCTTTTTCCCAAGCAAGTGAGGTCGGCTTGTATTTAAATAGTTAAATGATATAAGAAGTAAAGAAACTACCTCTTCATCGTATCCTCGTGCTCTACTACTACTACTCCAACAAATTTTACAAATCAGAAACGTATCATATTTGATTGATCAGAAATCTGTAAAGCCTTTGGAAGACGTTTATCTAAAATATTCAGATTTACTTTGCTTACAGAAACTTTCAATAATAATTTAGTAAATATTCTAGAATTTCTTAAAACCAGGGTTTCCCAACTTAAGATGTCATTGAAATTTAGGGAAGCAAATATTATCTATACCGAAGTTAACTGAACTGTTACACAAACTTCGAAATATGAGACCAAGTCCTTTGATCTTTAGCTCAAACTCAACAACCAAAGGTTGAACCAAAGGCCTAAGTAAACAATACCTTGTAACTGTTTTCCTTGCTCGGACTTATCCGGTTCCGACCTGGACGTCTTCCTTTAGCCGGGCTTAGGATGCTTTGATAAATTAAAGATTAGAGTAAGGAGAATGAAATGATTCATTTATACAAAATTAGGACGACTTCTTCATTAAAAGACAACGAATGAGTACCTATCTATACATTGTTCAGTTGTCATGGTTATGAGATTTTTATTATTAAGTGACCGTAGGTATGTCAACTTTCATTTCAAATCTTAGATAAACAATAAACTAACTTGTTGCAAAATCACACTTAAAAAGTGTTTGCGGCAAAAGTCTACCCATCGCGTTAGCTGGGCAGAATTTTCATGCATAATCACGTCGCTCGCTACATGCCATAACATAGCAGTGTGCTTGTACTCTTTTTATGATGCAAGATCTAAATTTTGATGAAAATATTACGTTCTAAATATAGCAATAACTATACTGTACTTTTTTGGTTGTTTCTTTTGATAGTGCATCTAGTTAGTTTATTGTTAATCTAAGTTTTTAATATAATATACGTATAATCCTTGCAGTTGACATCCATCTGCTACCCGCCACCTTAACCAGATCATCCGTCCATCTGGTTAGGGTCGGCCTACGCTTCGCTTTCCGTTACGTGGACGCCACTCGAGAACCTTTCGCCCCATCGGCCATCGGTTCTACGCATTATGTGCCCTGCCCACTGCCACTCAACTGGATCGGTCTCGTGGAATCATTTTTTTTTTTTTTATTTTTTTTTATCAAAATACAATATTACATTTCAACATGGCCCTGGCTCCCAAGATAGTAAAATAACCGTGTTTCAGAGCCAGTACTTCCCTTAAAGTATAGATTACAATGATACATAAAGTAGGTACTAAATATTAAACATAAGCACTCTTTTTTGCACTACAATAGAACAAAAAAATAATATAAATAATAAGCGCGTAGGGACGTGACGACCCCATCGCCCGCTGGTGAGTTTCACCAGTGCAGTCAGTCACCGCAGGGCAGCGTGGCGAGCTGTTGGGCGTAGCGACACCACGACCCGACGGCCCCGAGAGTGCACACCGACCGTCTCCGGCTCCCGGAGTGGCCACCCAAGTCGGGACTCTCACCTCTGGCTTGCCTTCATTGGCTGTCCAGAGTGGGGTTGCAAGAGCTACATGCTGAGGGGTGAAGTGAAAGATGCATAAGTCGCGAGTTGGTGCAGTTTGTCTGCGCAGAAAGCGGGGTACACCTCTCGACACCCCTAGCCGCCTGCGCCGGTGTTGCGTCCCAGGCATTACGCCGCATAGTGGATGCCATCTAGCGGGTGGCAAGTCACCGTCTGCCTTAATTTTCAAGATTGAGACATTGATTTGGCAGGCGCCCCGCTGTCTCAATCAATAGCCAGAAACTAGTCCAGCAATTACCCTATCCATAGCCCCAATTTATTTTTTCTTTCCATATTTGCAATAGTCCTTGCACCAACGGGTGCTCGCTCTGTGTGTACTTCCATAGTGCAGGCAGAGCGAGCGCCGCTCGGTGTACACATCACAACTCATTATTCTGTCTCACAAAGCCTCTACGTGTTGGACCAATGTCCCCACGCAAGCTTCAAAGGACCGGTCTATGAACCGTGAACTCCTAACAGAGACTACAAATAATAATAATAAAAAATATAGTTATAAATGAAAGAAAAAACTAAAAACTAGCGCAATTGGTTTATGTATTCAGTTGAATGTGGTGAAGTGCGTATGTCGTGTAGTGTGTATGTTGTATATGTGTGTTTTGTGTAGTGTGAGTATTTTGGTGTATGTATTGATGGGTGTTTTTTTATATTACTTGTTTTAGATCAGAAGAGCTTCAGTTATTATTAGGGGAGGCCTTCGTTCAGCAGTGGACAAATTAGGCTGTAATGATGATGATGATACGTATAATCATTCAAAATACGTAAACTAAGTATGTTTTTTTTATTAAGTGTTATATTATGGTACCAACTACTATGGAAAGTGTTAACACCTACGAATATCAATCCGCATTAGACTTGCTTAGTGGGTTATGCTAATAAAGCTATGATAAATTGTAGAAACAAACTCTTCCCAACAGCGGAAAATTCTAGATTTTCGATAAAATGCAAATAAGCTCAACTTTTTAATGCGTTTCTACAAGCTATCACAACTTTCATTTTGCTGCAGAATAGTAATTGAATGAGCGCTATTACTTACAAATTTGGAGTTGGCGTAGTCATTCAGTAAGAGGATCACCTGAGTTTCATGTTCTGAAGCATACCTTTACTCACTATACAGGGTGAATTTTGAATTACAAGCTTCCGTTCGACCTATTAGTGTACTCATATTATGGAATGTTTTATGGTAACCTAAAATTCCATATAAATCTATCATAAAATATTACAAAATAAATATAAATAAATAAATTATGGCATTGCTTTGAGCAATTTCATAATTAATACTAATCGTACTGCTTTATTCGTTTCACCGGCACCACCACATCTCCGATGCTGCCTCGCGTACACAGCATGCCGCTATTCCACCTCATCTCATATTTATTTGAATATTGTATTTTTAAGTCAACTTTTTTAATTTTTATTTTAATGTATACAATATACATATATTATTTATCAATTGCAAAAAAATTACATGATTTTTAAAGTTTAAATATCCTTGACTTTTAAAAAAATATTTACCTTTTAATCGGGGATAATTACTTCAAATCACAAAAAAGTTCTCATTTAAAAAATCCAATGTAATTTATTACAATATTGTGTACTACCTACGCCAACGATAAGTTATGAGGACAAGACAATATTCAGCATCAGTGCGTAAGCTCGCCCACAGATACGATACATTGTTCGATTAAAGTAACCAAGACGTGATGGATTCGCTTGAGAAGCAAATGCAAATCTTGTTAGCTCGATTGAAATTTAGTGGTTCACAATAATGAAATCACATTTGCAAGTTAAATCGTGATTCTTCGAGTGATGTGTGGTTTTGTAAGGATAAGAATTGTTTTAAGGTATACTACAAGTACTCTATATGCTCAAAGACTGACTTATTGAAAGTTCTGATGGCAAGAATCTGAAATTAATCTTATTTATTATTTTAATTTATAAGACATACACGAGTATGTCTTACGAACTCTGTCTGAGTACGAACTTATCTATGAGAATGATTTAAAAATGTGGTATTTATTGAGTTCACTTGTGACTTATGAAATACTTCTTCTACTTTTTTAACTAGCGAAAATCATTGGTATATTCTTCTCATCGCGAAGTGTATTAATTAGGCAAAGTGCCTTATAAGTGTGGCATAATTTACGTTGAGTAAGTGCCTTAAATTTTTTGGACCTACAATTTGAGGACTTAAGCTATAATTTCATTTGAAACAAAGGAGCTTGATATCGTTAATATCGTTCGGTTTTCAAAAAAAACATAAAAGGTATCAAAATAATTTTTAGTAGGCAGGTGGTAGTACCGCACTATCCAGAAATAAACTATACAACCTATCGCAGTCCACTGCTGGACATAGGCCTCCCCCATTTATATTGATGGAAAAAAAACACTTATGGTGGGATGAGAACCCATACAAAATAATAGTAAACAACCTATATATACATGTTATTATATATGAGTATCTTTATGAAATATAATTAAAAACCCTTTATCTAATTATTCATCCAATTTTATTTTAATTAAGCTATGACGAAACACGTGGTTATGATGATTTTAAATACTTCAATGGATACTTCTACTTTTTTTTTAAATATTAATTTATACAATTTGCAATAAGAATCATTCGATTTTATTCAAGCTAGGATAATTGGAATAATCAATATAAGACTTCCCCCAGAGAGAAAAAAAATGATATATTTTAATACTCAATAGACTATTTAAAATAAATTTAAGTACACTAATAAAAACTGAGAAAGTTACAAACTGTAAAAAGGTGTCCCAGATCACTGTCCCTAGTCTGTGACATAGTACCCATAAGGCTAGCAACACTCCCGCGTTGTATAGACAAACTTAAACGTGGACCAAGAAAGGCTCGCCTGTCACCTGTATTCGCCTGTCACCTACTCGCCTGTCACCTACCCGCCTGTCACCTGTATATTCGGCTATACGTTTACTAAATCCCGAAATACACGATGGCACATAGTCCCTACGATCCAAACGTTTCCACAGCAAAAGGTTCAAATGAAACTGTGTTGGTCAGGTTGGCATATTTACGAATTTTGTTGAATTCAGCTGAAGCAGCCGCTGACCCAGCCTCAGACGAACTACGTGGAAGATGAGACGGCTCTAAAGTGTCGACGCAAGTAATATAACATTTAATAGATCATATATAATTTTGCAAAATCAATTTACATTCATAAAATTCTGTAAGCAAACAAAACATTCATGAAGTAGGTACTTATCTTTTACATTTGTACTGAAAATCTTTAATTGTTACAAATTTTTAATTATTATGTTTTGACGATCCAGTTTGTGTAATAATTGAGACGCCAGCTACTACACCCAAGGTTCCGGGTTCGATCCCCGGGCAGTACAAAGATTTTTGTGCATAAAAATGTCTGTTTGTATTGGTCTGGTGGTTTCTATGTATAATAAGTATGTTTTTACATAAAGTAAAAAGTATATAAATATGTTTATCAGTTATTTAGTACCCATACTACAAGCTTCACTCTTAACCTGGGGCTATATGGTGCTGTGTGAATATCAGTGGATTTATTCATAATTTAACATAAGCTTATTACAAAGACCCTCCAGACATGTCTCTTTAAGTTCAACTCAAGTACCGTAACTTACGTTGATACAAATTAAGCAGAATGTTATATAAGATGCAAATAAAGTACTTGACTCCTTGCCTTGCCTTGCCTGACGAGGAAACAAGTACTGATTTCAGCATAGTATATAATTGAAACCTTAAAGAAAAGAAAACGTCTTAAATGTTGGAGACCACTTATTGCTTTGCAACCACTCTTGGATCAAAAATATAATAGGTATGACATATGTGACAACTTCGTTGAAATTCATTTTGACTGTAAATAATATAACTTTTATGAATAGCAACCACGAAACTTACAGCTACTATTTGACAGGTATGATTTACACTGAGGAGCTTTTTACAATTCTGTATATAAAACTAGTATTTATAACCAAACCTATTCAAAGTATTTACCAAATATCAAATCAACCAACTAAAAAAACTATAACCTTTAACTCGCAAGTTTACATAGTAAATATCATTATTAAAATTAAATTTTAAGCCTCTCCTCACTCAAATGTTGTTCGTAATTTAATAAGACAAAAGCTGAAATGGAGTGTTCACAAATTTTACAAGCAAATATTTACATGTTTACTTTTAATTACGCATAGCCGATCAGAATTCAAACAGAGAAGGAATTACGGGCAATAAAAGCTAAAGGGACCGAAATTTGTTGTTCACTTAAAACTTAACTAATGTGCTGCTGCTGTAAGGGCTGTCGGCCGGATAAATCGGTCTAGACAAGATTTATTACCGCTGACCGGACTTAGCTTTTATGACAAATCCAATTTCTTTGTGAATTTTTATTAAATTGGTAAGTGAATAAAAATACGGTTAACCAATCAGGACATAGGTTTGACCGCATTGAACTAAATGATTTTTTTCTAATTTAATTTCATATCAACAATAAACTAACAAAATACGCAATCTCACTTGAAAAGTGGCCGCGGCAAAATCTATTGGACAGTATTTTCCTTCATAATCACGTCACTCGCTACGTGATACAATGAGTGTGCTCGTGTCCCATATATTTTATAATAAGTAATATATGTATTTCACCAGTTCTATAAATATTTTACTAAAACAAGCAGTCTTAAAAATTGTATCTATATTTGTAAGAATCGTGCGTATCGCTTTGGATTCAGTTATAATTCCACGAAATTGCCAAAGCCATTGTTGCACTTCAATATGTTTTTTGTAAGTTAGCGTAGTATTAAGCAAAAATAATGTTCCATAAAACCTAAGGACTTTTTGATGTGTTACAACAATAATGTTAAAAGTTCATCAGGAAAAAGAAGGATTAGTCATATATCTGTTTAAAAGTGAGATAAGTCAAAATACTGGAATCAGACTTGAATCGTCAATTCTATCCCTACCAAGGAGAAACATTAATTTGTAATAGTGTATTATTTATTTCGTCATCCTCAGCTCATTATACGTCCCCACCGAGGGTCACGAGCCCAGTGTGGATGGGCCGACTTCACATACAACATCTTCGCAGGCGTGCCGCAGGGTTCCTCACAATGTTTATCTTCACCGTAAGGGCGTCGAATAACCTACACATTATTTCGAAAAATTTAAATAAGTAAGATTTAAAGTGCACCCTCCAGATTGAAACGCAAAAGTTCTCACCAATGAGCCACCGACGCACTCGTGCTATTTAACAATATATATTTATATACAACTTACATTATTCTACAGTTGTATTTGTTCAACAAAAATTACCATCAATCTAGTATCATAATACAATCCAACCAAAAACATTTCAAGCAAAATGTTGCCAAGACGACCACATAGGGTAAGCGGTGTGAGAAAGATATCAGATTTAATATATGGCTGTCCAGCAAGAAATTGGGATAGATTTTAGAGAGCGAGGTATCGGAATATGACTAAATAATGCTACTAATATAATCATTTCAAATCAGAACCTCACATAAAAAAAGTCTTAAAACAATTTCGATTCTTAATTTGAACCCGTTAAAACTTAATTTGCAATTAACCGGCAAACCCATACACACAATCATTCACCTGCTATCTAATTTGCATCTAGAAACTGATTCGTCACGAATAGTTGCTAGTGATAACCCTACACAAAGGGTCTTAGTATTGTTCCCTAATTCCACCTCCCGTCTTGCAAATGAGTTAAGGTCGAGTAAGATAATGAGGTTTCCCGGGCACAATAGGTGGGTTAGAATGTATTGTAGTTTTCAGAGGTGATTATATCTAAGGCTCATTCTCATTTGTTATATGATTATTAAAGCTAAATTGTAATTGAGAACGGTGGCGCACAAGAGTTCTATTTATTACCTTATCGACATTTCTTTATCTGTATTTATTTTAAATTCAACAAGCTCAATACGAAGATTATTATTTAGAATACCGTATAAAATTAAGTACATATGGGAACTTCAAATAATAGTTACAATATTATTTGAAGTTCTCATATGTATCAACGCGCAGCATGAAGCAGCAGAATATCAACAATCCTGATTACTCCGCATTCATACTTTACCCGCAGCTTTTCACAAGTACTGAGACCATCGTACACCCGATACCTGTCTAAAGAAGGTTTCAGTTCGTACAAATTCCGGCTTCATCTTATATAGAATCCCTTAGTCCTGGCCAGCGCAATTCCACTTCAGAGTACAAAATCATCCAATCTCGATAACTATCGTTTTCGTTCGGATCATTGCGTCTTTTAGACATATTCCGAGCATCGTACGCTCTATAGCACGCGAAGTGGCCATGTACTTAACCTTAAGTTCAAGGTCACTCTAAGTAAAACTCAAATTTTCTGCTTTATTTATAGTTATAAAAAGCACATACTGAAACACTCTAGTCTAAACGGACTTGGTAACCAAAGGCGTATAAGACGTAGCAACCTCAATGCCGCTAATTCCAAGAATATTCTACTATTCGCAGATTTTTTACAGCTTTCCTTGGAAAGCTATATTTATTGTTTTTTATATACGTACTTCTGCGCAGCTTCTAATGTTTTCCTAATAAATAACTTCATTAAAATAAATTGCATAATTCATAAATATTATTTAAAATAAATTTCGTACTTATTTAATTATGATTAATTTGTACATAATTTAATTAGGAATAAATTAAATTAATGGCATAATGACGATACGTTTGGACATCGATGCATCGATGAAACATGCATGTTCGCCAATTAGTTCATAAGACTTGAAAAATGTATTGACCATTTTATGCAAATAAATGTTTTATTATTTAATTATTATTATATTTATAAATATTATTCAAAAATATATTATATTTTTTACTTAACACAATCAAGAAATTCAATGGAAAACCGTGGCGAAGTAAAGCCTAGAGTCTCAACAATAAAAGTCATTGGAAGAGTTCTTAGTATTATGGCTGTACCCATAGATAGGAAAAAATATAATTCGTAATATAATAATGTTAGGTACTTTCTACACCAATAAATGAACATCAGTCTAACAAAATTAGAGCTCTTTAATCCGCATATTTATTATTCCAGTTGCCAAATTAACTTTTACAACAGTAATTTGATGCTAAACAAGCCCGCGAGTTAAACGTATCGCGGAGGTAATTCCTTCAACTTTTAATAAATCTCGGATCCAGTTAAAAGGGAAGGGAACGTGATTTCCCAAAACTTGCCAAAGTTACCCCGCTCCAGGGCGCCCTCGTCTTTAATTGTTTAATTCGATTCTTGGAATTCGAAGAGTCTTAATATTGTGCGTGCTGTGCGCAACTTCGAACGTAAATATTTGATTCCATGTCTAGAATGTGTTTCGGTGCGATTTTCTTAATCAAATCAGGATTGAACATGTTTATTTTGGTTTCTTCAGTGTATATTTGATAATATTAGAATGGATGAAACGGATAGGAGTTTGGTTGTTTGAATTAATTGTCATAGATTTCACGAATGGCATGTTTATAATATTATTTTACAAGCTTTTAGTTGACAACGCTCTGAAAAAATTTTTGAGATTTTTTATATTTACCTTTTTTATTGCCAATTTCACGAAGGAGCGTCGGTGGCTAAGGAGCGTCGGTTCAGTGGTGTGGACTGTGGCCTTCCTACCGGGAGGGCTGAGGTTCAAATCCCGACACGTACCAATGTTTTCGAATTTTCGAAAATATATGTACGTTATCCGACGCTCTTACGGTGAAGGAAAACATCGTGAGGAAACTTCATCACGCCTGCGAAGAGATTCGAAGTTGTGTGTGAAGTCGTCCAACCCGCACTGGCCCGCGTGGACGACTAAGGCCTAAAACACCCTATACGGGTAGGCTCGTGCCCCTCGGGGACGTGTAATGAGCTAATGATGATGATGATGATGATGATAGTGTAAGCCACAGTGCATAAGTTTTTAAAAATAAGGTACATTATAAAAAGTTTTCATTTACAAAATTGTTTATGCAATGCGTCCTACTCGTACACAGTTGCGATAAAACACTTACTGTGGGGGTTTCACAAGTTCGAAATCAACGAGCAATGAACGAGCTATACTCGAATCTCTCTTATGGAAAAATCAGAAATGATATTATAAGAGAACTATAGTTATCGACATATATCGTATCAGTAGTAAGATCAGTTGGCAGTTGGCACATCATGTATATCACAGAACCGAGGCCCTAGTAAATTAGTTCTAAAGTGAAGACTAAGTATTGGCAAGCAAAGAATCGGGACATCTGGCGCGGACTAGGGGGGACCTTTGCCAGCAGTAGACTACAAAAGGTTGGAAAGAGAGTGGTTAACTCGTCATTAGTGTCATCATACATTTTTTTTAATTATTTGATGACCCAAGAGGTGCATAGGGCATTCAATCCCTGGGAATGACAAACGTTTGCACTTTGAAGATTTGTACACAAACATGTCAGTTTGTAATGGTCTATGTATAAATAAATGTATTTACAAAAAAAGTAATTTTATTAATTGTTTAGTACCCATATTAAAGTTCTTAGTTTAGGTTTAGATGGCACTGCATGAGTGTTTGAAATAATTTATTATTATTATTTTAATTCGTTGAAACCTGCAAATACCTCTAATTTTAGTATAAGTATTGCATTCAACACCATCATCCACAAAAGATTGATTATATAGTAAATACTCTGAAGGTACTTAACTTGTACTTTAAAAGTATGAAAAGAACCTGTTTTTTATTATTATTCCTGAATTATTATTGAAACCTGTGTTGTCACAGTCGCAACACCGCAAACAGCATTCGTGCGTCCACCTTTTAAATATTTCGTGTTTTTCATAAACATTCTGGCGAGCTATTTAAATTGCTTCATGAATAGAGAAGTTTGTACAGTGGTTGGTGTTGTTCCTTTTGGACCAATCGTAATATAAATGAAAAAATATTCAGCAGACACTGCTGTTTTTTTGCAAATCGCAATTTCATTTCATGTTGTTAAAATTGGGATGTTGCTTGTTACAGAAATAATCAAGGCTGGTCTTTTAAATGTTATTTTTTTGTTTTTTTGTATTCGTATATCAATGACTTACTAATTACAGTGAGGTATAAATAAAAAAAACAATCAGCCGTTATATATTATAATGTTATATTATTAGCTTAGATAAACGATAAACTTATTAGATGCACATTTTACAAAAAGTGTCCGCGGCAAGACTGTCCATTGCGTCCGTTGGGCAGAATTTTCATTCATAATCACTCCGCTCGCTACTTGTCATAATGACATAGTAGTATGCTTGTTCATTTTAATTCTGAACTCTTTCTATGACGCGTTAAGGTCCAAAATTAAATGAATAATTTACGT
>PQWD01005162.1:0-43722 GCA_019425675.1 Leucinodes orbonalis | reverse complement strand
GGGTTAAGATCACACAAGGTCACGCAGTGACCGAGCCATGGCGAAAACCATCATTTGTCGATCGTTTATCAGCTGGCGATCTTGCAAGGATACCGCAGACAACTGAGATTGATATGCTTTCCATTGTTTTAGCAGGAGAAGGAAGGTAATTGCAATAGCCTGTTAATTAGTGGATCAGAGCGTCACCTTTTTTTTTGGGATCGGGTGCACTAGAAGCTATCTTCCAACCAATCCGGTACTAATCCAGCATAAATGAACAGTCGGAATAAGGCGCGTCAAGACAGGAGCTAACTCCGGAGCACATATCCTTAAAACTCGCGCAGGAATAGGTCAGGCCGCACTAGACGTTATGGACGTCCAGAGATATAAAGTGTTTGTACGAACTACCGTGATGGATACAACTTCAGGCATGGAACTACGACATCTAGGTATGGAGGCGGTGTCTTTCCTCGGTCATCTAGTGGTTGAGTTCGATGCAAACGAGAACCTAGTAGGTCAGCCTGTCTCTTTGCGGTATGGGGCAAGGTAGAACCGTCAATCCCTACAAAGCGGTGAAAAAGATGGAGGACGAAAAAATTGCCCTGAGCAGCTTTAGCGAGTGACCAACAAGGTCGGGTGCCGGAAGGCAGTACGTGCAGTTTATCTCCAATGCAGACGTATGTGCTTGGCCTTGCGCCTTTGCAATCGTCTTTTTGGTAGGATCTGGAGGCCAACATTTAACATGACTGTTTAGTAAAAAAACTAGAGAGGACGAAGCCTGACGCGGCTTCGGGCTCGGGATTGTAGTCCTGTTGCACGTTGAGGGCCATAATTTTCACAGACAAGTGTCGATCCCCAGTGGTTGGTGACTCGCTCCACAGAATGGGCACTGAAGGTGTTGGAGATAACTAGGAGGCGACCTGCAATATGAATCGGCGAGAAGTCAATGTGTTCGTCAGTAGGAGGTCAGGTAAGTAGATGTTTGGTGGCAGGCCAAAGAGGTTGCCTCCGCGATGGGTGGATGAAGCAAGAACGTACGTGCGCAATTCGTCCTCCAGGTTCACTGACTTCTAGTGAGACGTGTGCGCGAACTGCCGCAGAAGGACTGTTGTGCGTTGTAAATGAAAGTGGCACTCATGCTTTTCACGGTGTTGATGGACTGTATTTGGTTGTGTGAGATATAACTCGCTTACTCTCGTCGGAACGTCAGGGTGGTGTTGTTTAATGTGTGCCAGAGCAACGAAGGCACATGTCCATCGACATCAGGAATACGCGTAGGCGCATGTGACAGGTTGCCGTCAACCGTAGAGCCTGGGCAAAGTCGCAAAACAATTCTACAGCATGGTGGTTGTCCGTGACAAGCATTCGGAATGGTGTGGTTGAAGCACCAACACAACAACTTCGGCATAGGAGTTTGCGTCCAGACCTTTCAAAGGCATCTCAATGTGCTCCATCAGTCATCCGTCTCGGACGTTACCACTGTGGGACTTGTAAAGGCATTGCGTAAATGCGGGGATGGTCATCGCAATCTAAAGACGCAGCCAAAGCGAGACGAGGGTCACTAACTTTAAGGCTGCCTAGCGTCGACAGCAAAATATAATCCTTTGCATGGATGGTTTACACCAGCACGGGGTAAAAATTAATGTTCAAGGCTGTAGCCAGGGTAGTTTAGTATGATATGTTCTTGGGTGAGAATATTTTGAGTTTTCGCGTCAAGAAGTAGCAATAGGCTTACGTTTTCGAGGTGGTGGTGACGGCCAACAAGATTTGAATGAACTCCGCGGCATATTCGAAAAGTGGTCCATCAAGCGAAGTCAATGGTTCTTGGAACTTATCCTTTGTTTACCCCGGCAGTATTGAAGCGTTTTTGCCCACCCAGAATAACGAAGGGCAAAGCCTGAGTGGTCAGACTCAGGGAGGGATTCTCCTGCTTTCAAACAGGTACCCTCCTGGGGTAGTTATTGATTTTTAAAGCGCTGGCCATACTGAAGTGGGGAATGGCACACGACATTTGTACAACCAAAACGAAACACAGGTTGTTCCCTATTTCACGCTGGAAAACTGTACAAAGGTGGTTATCACGCCGGACGAGCCAGTCCAATTTATGAGTGCAGAAGTACCTGCGCTAGGCTCTACACTGTAGTATACGATGGCGTAGCGGCTTGCCGTTTTGTTAATATCGCTCCTGTGTAGCAAGCTATACAATGGGTCATGTAATTAGATGGGTGACGCAAGAAAATTAATATCGAGTACCACTGGCCTTATAATCGGCACAAAATTCTACACAATTATAAATCGCACCGATGTGCCTACGCAGAGATTCCAGAAACATGGGAATCTCATTTTTCCAATCGGCATGCTCTATGCACAGTGGGCGTCTTGTTCGCAGTGCGGTATTGGTCCGGTAACGTGCCCTTTCCTAATGCTGGTATTGTCGGGTCATGTTAAAGCCGCGCAAGTTGGCCAAAATGTATTCTACGGTCATATCGGTAATATAGCATCACTAGACATATAAATAACAAATAATCATTAATTTTGACCTTGGTATTAAATAGTCATAAATGCAGATTTTTGCTGATGTTAATAATAACAGTTCACTTTGATGTAACCACTCTAAGCATACTCTTAAGTCATTGGAACTCGCTCAAAAATGGCCATGAAAATAATCCTTCGTATTAAATTTATTCTCTTTTTGTCGCTTAGGTATATATTATTTAAGCTGTGGTAGCATGTTATCAGAGATGGAGCGTAACAGTGCACACATTTATCAATAGTATAATCAAGTTGTATGTCAATAATTTGAGGCCTTCTCTTCTAAGTTCTAAGGATCAATATTGTAAAAGTTTATGTGACGAGTACTGTTTTCGTCGGTTTTTTTTAGTTTCGGGTGTCAGTTATTGATATATATCGGTTTGGTGAAGGACTCGAGTAGGTTTTTTCGGTATAGATATCTTTTAATGGTCGTTGTTAGGTGTTGTAAATTGTTCAGTAAATAATTAAGAAGCTAATGAAAATCCAAATTGTGATTTTATCGTGGCTTATTGGTGTGGCCTGGATACGATCTGGAAGGTGCAAGTTTAAATCCCGCACGTACCAATGTATATTTGAATTTTCAAAATTTATGTACGTGTTATCGATTTTTCTTAATACATGATATTCAAGGGTTGTGCGTGAAATCCGCCAATCCAAAATAATTGAAATATAACAATTAATTAAGCCAACAGAATCCAAACAGTGCCGTTGCCGAGGAAGGGTTCAAAACACTGACAGCATTCGCGGCTTTTTTCTTTGACCAAGTAAGCTGCCAGCTTGGATTCTCCCATGGCCTTTAATCAACCCCAAAGGTATGGGAGATGGTCTCAAATCGCTTTATTTCCTTAAAGGCTGCATACAATAGTTGTAAATGATTGTCAGCCAAACAAGGTATGCGCACTGAGTACGGGTATGGTGTTACAACAAACATCCTACAGCAGTCTCTGTGTAAGGCCTATCCCAGCGGTGGGATAGACTGGATAGTAAAATGAAGTTCGTATAGAGACCCGGTTTTGATTAACATCCTGTCGACAACCCTACCGGGACTCGAATTAATGATTCATAGTTGTGCTTATGATCAGCCATTGAGCCGAGGCGATGATGTTGTTTTTTTTGTTTTAAGCTATGCGTTTTAGTAACAGCTTTAGATCGTATTTTTTGGCAGGCAAGGCCTACATGATTGTATAAATCTTTCTTTAATTTGACAGCTTTGATGGTATAAAATGCTACGTAGTCAGCAGAGATAATTTAGATCCCATCGTGATCCGGGAATCGTGGGTTTAAATCCGTAGGAGGCCACAAAAAAAGTACTCGTGCATCTTTTTTTATTGTTAAGACATTGTGGGCTCAATCATCTGATTGTCAGAAAAGGAAGGTGATTCCATGCTTCGGGCACTTTAGGCTACAATCTTAGTGAGGTAGTCGTACTTCCAGCCCACAATTGGGCCACATCCGCATTGGGCCCACAATGGTGGGTTTAGGCCCTAATAGCCATGAATGGATAATATAATAGGAAGGCGTCGGTGGCTCAATGGTGTAGACTGTCGCCTTCCTACCGGGAGGACTGAGCCAATGTATTTATCGAATTTCAAAAATAATAACGTTATCCGACGTTCTCTTACGGTGAAGGACAACATCGTGAGGAAACCTTCTAGGGCAAGCTGCGAAGAGATTTCGAAGGTTGTGTGTGAAGTCGTCCAATCCGCACTGGGTCGCGTGGACGACTAAGGCCGGAATCACCTATACGGGTAAGGCTCGTGCCCCTGTGGGGTTACGTTTAATGTAGTTGATGATGAGCCCATGGCTATGCTATGTAAGAGGGTAATGTGTAATGTTAACTACAAGTGTAATTGGCAAGCTAATGATGTTAATTTGTTAACACTTAATTACGTTAAATTAAAAAAACTATGAATTACTGTATATTCGTGTTACAATCATGTACTAGGTTTTTCTTTCCAAACATAAGGTTACCTTTGGGGACACCCTTAGGCTCGTTGCATAAACTGTTTTAGGCTGAGAGCCATCTGCACTCGCCATTTGCCCGATGAAGCTGTGACTGTGAAAGTCATCTTTAAAAAAGGAATTCAACACAATTGTCGACAAAAAACACTGTGATGAGTAATTAAAGACATTTCATAGACTGCATACAAAGCTTACACAAAACAACTTGCTCCGTTGGTAAGGTTACCATACGAGTATCTCAGGATTTGTCCTGACTCCTGAATAGTCTTGCTATGTGTCCCGATTTGCCGGGATGTCCCGATTTTCAGCGGTCTGAGGATGCGTCCCGATCGGGAGCTAAATTTCCCGATTAATTACAGAGGAAAATCAGATGTTTCATCAAATATAATAATATATATATATATGATGAGATATAGGTATAATTATAAAATATATATATATATATATATTTACGCTACGTAACTTCTACTAATGACATCACTGTCAAATTCAAAATGGCACGTCACATGATATCGTTTATTGTTACCTGTCCCGATCTGCAACCTTAAATCGCGATTTTTGGCCTCATGTTCCGATTTAAAACAAATCGGACCTGGCATCACTACTCCTGATTGAAGTTTTTCGACTTTTCTCAGGATTGCGGCCGGACTTTGCAAAACTCGTGTTACCTCAGGATTTTCAATGATCACAAGTAATATGTTAGAAATGTCTTTATTTAAAGATAAACCTACACCATAAACAAATTTCTATTTGTAAAATTGTCATGAATATTTATCTAAGTAAACAAGCTTGGCAAGACGATGCCAAGCGATGGACCAACGACTTGCGAAAGGTAGCTGGTGGAGGCTGGCGTAAAATGGGGGAAACCTATGTCCAGCGGTGGACTATGATAAAGACTGTTAAAAAGAGAAAGCAGAACAATATTGCAACGAGTGAGTTACGGCAGAAATGTATAAAACGATAATATTACGTTTTTGAGAGATTATCCTCATACTGAATTTTTCATGCAAGCCAGACCTTTTCTCCGGTCTTTAGATTTCTTTTGGTTACCCTACCCGTGGGTTTAGCAACCCAACAATACGTAATGAGCTATCACAGGACTGCATCGGCCCGTAAATAAGGACTAAGGAGCTATAACCGGTTCCAACCAGTCCTGCACAATCAAAATATTTCAATTGTTACTCTGGCAATGCTAATGAATCATTACACAAATATTTTAATAAATAGGCATTATGAAATGTGTTATTTGGACAAAAGTCCAATATCTGTATTTAATTTACGTGTGTGAATATTGTTATTATTTAAAACACGTGATTCAAAGAATTTTAAAAACCAAACTTACTGTTCCATACTTGAGATGTCATAAAGTAGGTCATGTAAAATACTACCGGAGGAAACCGCTATTTTCAAAGTCATAATTTATTTTTTTTACTTTACCTTTCTTAGAAATAGGTGCATTCTTTCTTTCATTTATTTATTTATTTATTTATTTTATTTCTTTCTGGTTCAAATATACGAATTACTATTATATTAAATAAATGGCCATATCTTGTACTGAATTTCTTGTTTGACTTTAAAAAGTTCTTATTGTAAAGTCGGTAATCCTAAATTGAATAAATGCAATTTGAATGTTAATCTAGAGCAACGGTGGCTCAATAGTGTGGTCTGTTGCCACCACCACTATTGACCTTGCATTGAGATTCAAATCGCACGTATCACCAATGGTGTCTTCGAATTTTCGAATTATATGTACGTTATCCGACGCTCTTATGGTGACGAAAACATCGTGGAGGAAAATCTTGGGTAGCCTGCGGAAGAATTGGCAAGGTTGTGCGTGATGTCATCCAACCCGCACTGGACCCGCGTGGACACGACTAAGGCCTAAAACACCCTATACGGGTAGGCTCGTGCCCCTCGGTGGGGACGTTTGATGAGCTGTTGATGATGACTATGAATCTGACCTTGTGATACATTGGTAAAATTTTTGAGCATGTTCAAAACCTCGTTCGTTATTGTAAAGGATAAAAACCATGGCAGTGAGTTTGACTTAAACCTCAGAGACACGTTCGTGGGTTCCTATTGTGTAATATTTATTTAAAAATGCACTAATTATCTTTTTTTTGGTTTTCCAGGTCTGTTACCCTTATTCCTGTTCTATCCGTAAGTAGTTATTAAAATTTACTGAGTAAGAACTGTTTCTGTAACTCATGTTTATTTGATACATGACCAATGATTATTCTGTATATAGGTAAAGGTAGAATAACGGGCCATCCGTGCCTCAAAAACGAACGGCAAAAAAAAAAAGGAAAGAAGAGGGAGCAGGAGAGAGTACAGTTTGTCTCTTTTGTTTAGTGCAAATGTGTTTCGCAAATTCAAGTATGTGTATGTTGCTGTCACTGCATTCGGAACACTTTTTTCGATTGTTTTGTGAGCATATCACGAATCCATCCAGAATACTTTTTTCATCATTGCATACAATCATTTATTTTTTAACAAAAAGAAACCGACTTTACTAGAACTTTAGTATATTTATTTTATCTGTGCTAGCACGCAAAAAAAATCTTAATTATTAAGATTATCGTTTAATTTAAGACAACAAATGCAATATAACGAAGACAATATAATTTTCTATTGTGTTTGGTATCCTAGAGGTTAAGAGATCGAATAGTATATTTAACAATGTTGTTATACCTACGTATTGTTCAGCTTGTGCGCTAGACGCCCATTTGATCGGTTTGCACCACAGATTTCCCAATATAGGAGATGGGCAAGCGCGTTTAAAGGGTGCGACAACTGTAGCTCACGAGTTTACAACTAACCATTTAACGCCTGTAGACGAATCAAGCACGCACGAATATTAGAAGAAATTAGCCGTTTTTTTTCGCAAAATGCCCATCCTGTGCAATTGTTACATGGCATCATCGCAATGAATAAGTAATTTACCAAGAATATAATAACTTTCACAGGTAGGACGAAAAGAAAATTGCGAGAACACTGGGATTGCCTATAAACTTGGCGGTTGTCCAGTTCTAATGTATATCTTGATGTCTGTGGCTTTGGCGACAATCTGTGACTAAGCCAAATTCCAGACTTGAACAAGCACTAGTTTTAATACTTTCGAGATTTCTATCAATGATTGTGTGCAACAAAGAACATTAAATTACAAGCTATCAACAAATACTGCGTTATATGTAAGTATAAATTTTGACGACGCCATACGGGTGTAATGGTTGAGGATGTCGGCCTGCTAGCACCAGGGTTTCGCGGTTCGATCGCCCGGTTAGTACTACATTTGTGTGCAATGAAATGTCTGTTTGGTAATGGTCTGGGTGTTTTCCTAATGAATAATATGTATTTATTTGTAAAAAAAATGTGAGATAAGTTTTTATCGCGTTGTTTAGTAACCCATAAGTCCAGGCTTTCACGATTAGATTCCAATACAGGAGCTGGGCAAGCGGTTTTTTAAGCTGCGCAATGTACGCTCAACGCATACACTGCTGCCAGTTCGGTCGCTCTGGTGAGACGAGTCAAGACGCACGATATTAGAAGAATTACCCGTTTTTTTTCCAAAATGCCGATCCTGTGAATTGGTAAATGCCATCATTCGCAAGATCAGTCAATTTAACCAAGAAATATAATAACTTTTTTACAGATAAGAACAAAAAGAAGATTGGCGACGTGGCTGGGACTGCCTTAACTTTGGCGGCTTGTCAGTCTAATAGTATATTCGGATGTCTGTGGCTTCACGCTTAACTTGGAGCTAGAACTGTCGCTATGTGATGTTCAGTAGGATATTTATTTATTATTTACATATACGTCGGTAAAAAACATAATAAAGGAACACTGCTCCACATATACAGAAAATATTTCTACGCAATAAACTTAGGGGCATGAATAAAAGATCAGCCACACCACGCACCAGGCACAGTGCCAAGTATTTCATGGAACTTGTATTATGTAAACATGTACTCGAAACTTTGCCTTTTAGCCTAGATATTGTTTTTCGAATAAATCAAGGCAAAAAAGTCCACAACTTGTATTTATAACTTATTTATAAAAGTAGAGCGTCGGTGGCTCAATGGTGTAGACTGTTGCCCTCCTGCCTGGGGGCTGAGGTTCAAATCTCGCCACGTAGCAATGTATTTTCGAATTTTCGAAATTATATGTACGTTATCCGACGCTCTTACGGTCAAGGAAAACATCGTGAGGAAACCTTCACGCACGTCTGCGAAGAGATGCAAAGGTTGTGTGTCAAGTCGTCCAACCCGCACTGGGCCCGCGTGGTCGACTAAGGCCTAATCACCCTATACGGGTAGGCTCGTGCCCTCGGTGGGGACGTTTAATGAGCTGATGATGATGTAAAAGTCCACAACTTGTATTTATAACTTCCGCTAGAGGATTAATAATCAAGTAGTCCATGCATTGTGCTATATTTTTTTTTAATTCAGATAAGTACAAAACAAATACAATTGCATTAGTAATAATGTTTCTTATAAAATATGTTAGTAACACATTGTAGTTTAAAACTATTAAACAATCAAAAATCAATCAATCAAGGTTGTTTTTGTAATTTCAGGGCTGGTTCAATAGGGCTCTCTATAGTTTTTTACCTCAATGGTGTGATTACGAAAGCAACACTATATACTACGATTGCAGTTTTTGACACATTTGAGATGAGGCTGAAACTGGCAGAAAACTTAGCAGAAAAAACGCGATGTCGAAACGAAGGTTTATAACTTTTGACTGCTACGTCCAAATTATCTAGGAATTACTTTATATCGTGTAGGACATACTGAAAGACAAGATTATATATAAATAAGAGGATGCACATATATATAATATTAAAATAAATAAAAAATGGCCGAAAAATGGCTGATTTCGCTTATAACTTTTGACTGCAACGTACGATTTGTCTTCGTAGCGAAATCCAGTCATTGCAGCAGATGGTGGACCCTAGGCCCCATACAAAGGATGCCTAGGGTCCACCATCTGCTTATATTTTTTGCCAGTGGAAAGCAGCTATTATCAGTCAGTCGCGCTAGCTAAACGGCCTCTTAAGAAGGCGTGGCATATAATATGAAATATTATTGTTTCATATAATAAAAAAATATGTATACGTAAGACTGTTATTTAAAGTTAGATATTCTGTGATTTATTAAAAAGTTCACAAAAAATACACGAATATGTAAGATTTCAACCCTCAGATTCGGTACCATATTTTGTGACAAATACTTGATGAGAATAGCTTATGCACTAACTGCATTTTGTGACAAATACTTGATGAGAATAGCTTATGTATTCTTCTTCAATGATAGAAGAACAGAATTTCGGTTATTTTGTAATCATCATTTTTCGAACATATTTTTCGGTAAAATTACATAGAGACCTGTTGTTGAAGCTCAAATTTGTCAATATGGCTAATTATATCCAGCTTGTAAATATTTTGCTTCTTGTTTTGAATACTTCTAGTTTCAAGATGATAAGAACAGATGTTCGATTGATGCCTTTTATCTAAAGAATAAAGATTAACTTTGTTAAATTTTCTACCGAACTTAAATTAGTCATTAATTTTTATCAAATGAACCTGCAATACTTAGGTGGCTGAATGGTAGGGACCGTTGCCTTGCCGATCTGGAGGGCGCAGGTTCAAATCTCGCGACGTACCTATGTGTTTTCGAATTTTCGAAATTATATGAATGCTATCCGATACTCTTTCGGTAAAGAATAATATAGGAACCTGCACACGCCTGCGAAGAGATTCAAATGTTGTGCGTGAAGTCGGCCAACCCGCACTGGGCCCGCGTAGACGACTAAGGTCTAATAACCCTATACGGGTAGGTTCGTGCCCCTCGGTGGGGACGTATAATGAGATGATGATGATGTATTGTTTTGGGACAACTTAAACACAATACAAAGCATATTACACAATGAATGTTGTCATCCTTAGTAAACAATGCTGAGAGAAATTTCAAATACAAAGACACCGATAACTTTCCTTTAATCGGATTACAATGGTGTTATCGGCCCACGGGGAGCTTACGCCTCTGAATTACTGTGGGCAGGAGATTGAGTAAGGTAAAGTTTTCTAGCCTTAGCCCTTTTGTAGATCTAGCACTTTTTAGTACAGGCGAACTCCTTTTTTACGATTTAGCCCGAAAAGAGCACTCTAGCTCTTTTTCACTGTCTTGAAAATATTACCTAATTGTGAAGTTTTGGACATGCTAACAAGTACTTTTTGCTATGCATCGGTCATGATGACCTTTTTTTAGACACTCTAAAAAAACGTCTTCAGGACATGATTCTTTCAGCATTTTTAAAACAAAAAGTCTTTTGATGCTCAATCTAGCCCTGTCTAGACCTTTTTTACCTCTCAAACAGCCCTTTTTCTAAAACTCAGGTGGCAACACTGAGTCTAGGACAGTTTTCAATTCAGGCCTGTATTCTAGAACGAGACTCAAGCATGATTTTTACTTAAATAAAGTTAGAAAGGGAAGCCGCTATTAATCATATATAGCACTATCCCTTTCTAACTTAATTTAACTAAAGATCAATGTTGAGTTTCGTTCTAGAATACGGGCCTTCATTATCATCATCATCGTGTCTTAAATTTAAAAGTATCCGAAACGGTGTCGTGATAATAGTTCCGAAATAGAAGATTTCTTCTATTTCTGGCGCAGGTTTGCGCAGGTTACCTCACGATGTTTTCCTTCACCGTAAGAGCGTCGAATAACGTACATATATTTTCGAAAATTCGAAAACAACCAACAACAATACATGTTCCAGCTAAATAATGATAGCAAGCGTAGCGCAGGACGCCCTCAGGCCCGATAGACCCATGACTCGAAAGGTCGCTGGTGGAGGCTGGATGAGGAAAGTGGAAGGCTGGGATGTCGGGTGCAAAATAGGGAAGATCTAGCAGTGGATGACTACAGGTTAAAGAAAGGGAGAAAAAAATATACCAAGGGTTTTTCCTCATATTTCAGATTACATATTTCCGTAGTCTAGTAAGCCTTAGCACGTGAGGCTTTTCACCAAATACCTATTTAGTAGTTTGTGGAGCCCTAGTACTTTCTGTTCGGGTTTCAGCCAATGTCATCGGCCGATGATACTTCCTATCGAACAGTCTCGTGTTAGTTTATGGACTCCTAGTACACTCCTTTCAGTTTGAATCCAATCTCACCCACCCGTTGTCAATATTACCACTTTAGTACAGTTTAAACGAGTTTCAGCCCTCACAGATCCGTGATACTTCCTGCCAAACAGCCTCTTGATATTTTATGTACTCCTGGTAAACTTCTTACGAGTTAAAGCCAAACTCTATGACTCAAACGAAAACCGAGTAATTTGGTTTATGGTCGAAAACTCCAGTATTAAAAAGCTTTAGTCTTTGTTTCTGATCCAAATCCCCATTATTAGAACTTACTCCACTGGTGGACTTGAAGCAGATATGACGATGGTGGTAATGTTCATGCTTTGTGAGTTGGAAAATCAAAACTGTTGCGCAACCAAGTGTGTCGGCAAACACTTTCTATGTTATTGTGTGGGACTACTTTGACATCGTTGATACCGGTCTGACAGAAATCCATAGATCATTCCATTGTTCACGGTTTTTTGTCGTTACACGAGATTTGAACCAGCACCCTCCGGATCGAAAGGCAACAGTCCACACCAATGAACCACCGACGCTCGTAGCAGTTGGTACCTTAAAATAACATTTGTAATTGACGACCCATTTGGTATAGCGGTTGAGACGTCGGCTGCAACACCAAGTGTTCCGGGTTAGATCCCCGGGCAGTACAAACATTTGTGTGCATGAACATGTCTGTTTGTAATAGTCTGGGTGTATCTTTGTATACTTGTATGTATTTACAAAAAAATATTTATCCGTTGTTTAGTACGATAATACAGGATTCACGCTTAACTTGGGGCTAGATGGCGCTGTGTGAATGTCAGTGGATATATATTAATAGAATATATAAAGTTCCATAACTTATTTAGACTTAGCCCAAGGCTAAGATGAGTGTGTCCCAGATATTGTAAGACGTAACGACCAAGGGCAGGAGATGTTGGCCCTAAGACAGTGCATACTGCAGACCACGTATGCCATTAGGAAGTTCACAGAGTGTAAACGGCTTTATATACGAGTTTTGCAATTACTTGGTTATTTGAAATTTACACAAAGAAATTGATAAAGAATATATTTTCTACAGTTAAAAAAATGTCTATTTAAACAGTTACCTATTGAAAAAAAACACTTAATGAGTATTAAAACCAATGATGTAAAAAGTATGGATTCGTAATATGCTCACAAAACAATCGAAAAAAGTGTTCCGAATGCAATGAACACATAACAAAATTACCTCTTCGAATTTCGAACACATTTACCTAAACAATAGAGTACAAACTGTACTCTCTTTGGCAGTTCATTTTTGTGGCACGGAGGGCATATCTACCTTTATATATACAGAATATCATTGTATAATACCGGATTCATCTCAGTCAAAACTATAGTTCAGCCATTGGTAGTTTCATTTGACATTCATAAGTGCTTTCGTAGAGCCTTTTGTTATGTTATCAAGTGTACTAGGTAGTAGACTCGACAATGAGTCGTCTAGGTTGGTACCACAGCAGTGCCAGATATCGTCCCGTGAAACAGTGTTTTACACTTTTGTGTTTAGGAATGAGGGCACTGTAGCTAGTGAAGTTACCGGGTGTATGAGACTTAACATCTGTTGTCTTGGGTGTCGCAGTGCGGCATTGACGGAAAGTAATAACTTTCTATCAGTTGTTGGACTCCATCAATGCCGCTGTGTCATCACTTACCATCAGGTGAGCGTCCTGACCGTCCTGTTTTTTATGTTATGATGTGACAACAACTGCAATGATTTTTTACTGTCACACGCAACATTAAATATTCACCATCATTATTCAATAACTATAAGCCTATAACGTCCAACTAAAGGGCACAGGCCTTCAAACACAGCCTAAAACATAATGGAACACCATGTACGCACAGTGCGCATAACGAATATAACCCCGTGCATAAGTTACGAACATTACACTGGCGCATGCGTCGCGAACTGCGTAGGGTTGCCATTTCATTTAATAGGGTACAAAAGGTACAGGGACAAAACATGACAAACGTGTTTAAGTTTCTTGTGAAAACCTCTATGCTCAAAGTTTCACAGTGTACTTCTAGCTTCGGAGTAAAGAGGGCGTGACATATGTACGGACAGACAAATAGACATGACGAATCTTATAAGGGTTCCGTTTTTGGCATCGGCTACGGAATCCTAAAAAGGCTGACTTCTAGATGACTACTCAAAAGCAGTAGCAGTTTGTGGCCTTTATCGGGTAAGTGTTAAGCGCAGACGGCTCTCAGCCATTAAATGACTGACGGGCGATGTCGCTCATATTGCACTCGAAAGTGTTTAAAGTTAACCATCGTAGGCTAATTGTATTGAAAGACACGGCTTCGCTCGTGTTAATAAGTAATATTTCATCCCATATTTTATCCACTTAGGGTACATCAATAATTGTGGTGTAATAATATAAATAATGGGTTGCCATTTCGGCTGTTAGACCAAGGGTCCCGGGTTCGATCCCCGGTCAGTTTGCAGGACAAACATTTGTGTGCATGTATGTTTTGGTCGAGTGTTACTATGTTTGTATCGATGTATTTATATAGGAACTGTGTATGTCTATTCGTTGTAAAGTGTCCATGAATTGACGGTCGCGCAGGTAAAGGCCATCTGACGCCGAGAGCAGTAGTCAGTTCGAAAAAAAAGAGGGCCTTAGCATCTTAAGATGGTAATCATTAAAATCCAACTAGCATTGGACCCGCGTGGTACGTCCCAAACTCCCAACAGCCATTCTATCTCCGAAACTTTCGTGTGAATCTGCCGTTTACATACTAAGTCGTCAGTTTTTAAACTGTTAAATCATGAAACTTTTGGGCCAATTGATTTTATTAAAAATGATTTCATAGATATTGTAATTAATCTTAAACCAGATCAAATTAAAAGGCATAAACTCGTACAAAGTACTATTGAAACGTCATTCCATTCATTATTTAATGATAAAAAGCAGATACCTATAAAACAATGAAATTAAAGACAGGTCCGGACGTGTCATTAAATATTCGTTTTGAAAATGGCAACCCTAGCTCCGGGTGACTGATGGCTCCGTCCGTTACCCGCTGATTGATTGACTGGAGGTCTGCGCGTGAGTTGGACAAAACGTCGTTTGAGGTCAGGGTGAAATATTGGCCATTTTTTGTCTAAACATCGGTCGCAGTAGTCACTGTATATTACTGGTTTGCAATTATAAAAGATTTTGACGTATTACGTTTGGCGCTAAGAGCTTTAAAGAGCCTTGTTTTTTAATTAAAAGAAAAATAAATACGGGAGGTTAAACATGACTTAACAATTACGAAGACATTTGATGAAGGGGCAAAGAATTCCTCTGATTAAAAAAAGATCCTATGTTTTTTTAATTACAAGAAATCTAAATAAAATGCATGATGAACATGAACAGATGATTACGTAAATTCTTCATAAAGGGGAAAAAACGATGTATAGAGCTCATTTCCTTAGGGCTTGCCTATTATGGTCAGCATTTTTGCAGTTTTCAAAAAATGCTTAAAAGTGAAAAGATCTTTTGATACCTCAAGACCACACAAAACGACTCTCCACAATCAACAGCTAATATCTAATTACAACTAATGAGTACACAAGTCACAAATCAATCCTGTCTACGCCGCCGTTTTCTAGAAACCAATATCTTAAATCAAAATGGCTGCCACGTACCCAAAATGGCCGCTCTTCCCTTGCATATTAAAGAGGCGAGTATTGTTCTAACGTTTCGTCTTGCATATTAATACAGTGATAGTACATTTCTTCGTGAAGAAAGATCTGTTCCCATGATGTCATAGGAAATACTTTTATGACTGGCATGCTATTAATATTTATCGGTTTTGTATCGCGGCCTTTTTACTTGCCGTGAAATTATTAGTCAGCGAAATATAGTAGGATGTATGTAATTTCAGCTGCATCCTTTTTTATTTGTAAGTAGCCGTGACCTGCGATGTAAGATATTCTCCCTCAGTAAAACGTAGCCTATGCGTTTATCCAGGCTATTAGTTGAGGCCGACGTAAGATGCGCGACGCGCGATAATATATTATTTTCCCAATTTTTTTTTTCTAAATTTACTAAATTTAATTCCTATTTAATTTTCCTTATTACATCAGCTACCTGCCAATACGTCCCGTCAAAATCGGTTCAACCTTTTCAGAGATAACCCCGAACAAACATACAGACTTCAAGTACCGCATAGAGCACGCAGATGAATACAAGGGACACGAATGCAGATGCTCCATGGATTAAGGTGAAACCCCACAGTCGCAGTGAACCCTTGACTGCTCTAGAAAGCCCCACTTTACCATAAGGCTGAGAGGCATCTGCGCTCGCCAATTGCCAGGTAAAAGTGTAAAGGCCATCTGCGGTCAACAGCAGTAGTCAGTTCGGAAAAAAATACCACTACCATATTTTCCATACAGCAGCCAAACTGTGATCGCATACGGTTAAGTGATTTCCAAGTTGGCCACGCCAAACTGTAACCATCAGGCAGTGGTGTTTGCTCCATATATGCAAATAAGCAGTGCATAACCTGTGCACACGACCCGCAAAATCGCCTAAATATTTAATGATTCCCACTTATTCCCCTCCTTTCTATTCAACCTATCGCAGTCCACTGCTGGACATAGGTCTTCCCGATTTTGCGCCAGATATCCCGGTCCTCCGCTTTTCTCATCCAGCCTCCACGTCGTCTGTCATTTTCCCCTACAGATTTGAAACCATAGGCGAACTGCTGTCAACAGCACTCAGTTTGACAAAAATTAAATTATTTATTGTTTTTGCAATATGTGTTACACTTTGCATACCCTATTCACAATCTCTGTGCACGCCTCTGCCATCAGGCAATTGTTCTTTAGCTGCAGGGAAACCCGGTAGAGTTGGAGTTGCATTGTCCTTACCAAACTGAAAAAAAGCACAAAATTACTAATATATGCGATCTATGGATTCGATACCAAGGATCCAAGTTGAAATCCAAAGTTCAGACTTCTAGACTACGAAGGAAGTCAGTAAATGGGTAATGGAAAACAATGCATTTGTTGTGGCCTAGACGTAACCAAATAAATGCATGTATTACAAATTCGCTCATTGTTATTCCTCATACATTGCTTGGTAGGTGCTTAACCGCCCACTCAAACCACCTGTATTCCTTGAATTGCTCGTATCTTAATCATCAGCTACGATACGACGACAACTTTGATACGCGAATTGTCTTTGGATTATAATTGAGATTATAAAAATATATCTAAAAGTATAGATTTATTACAACAAGAAAGAATTTGTAAAAATTTAGCTTTAAGCGGACATATCAAATTTCCAAAAATATTTTTTATACCTTTCAGCCATGAACTAATAAAAAAATATATGTATAAATTTTAGACGTAAGTTGTTTCGGCGTATTGTAATAATTCTTACATATATATTTTTCTATAGTCATCTACATATTTTAGTTTAGTTTAAAAATTAAGCACTCTGTTTGTAAAATGTTTATGTAATTTTTTTATCTGTTATGTTATTTCTATCAGTCCCCTTTTTATGTTATTATAATTACGTTACGATATTTTTTTTCATTCTTCTTAAATATTATTTGAATAAGGTCATTTAAACGGAGGATACCACAAATCCAGATCACCACATAGTGACTCTATAAATAAAATATTATTCAACAAAACCACGGAAATTTCGAGTTAGCTCACTTTGTCATTTATTCACAAAGTAAGTAAAAAAGGTACACAAAAATTAAAACCATAGAGAAAAAAATCAAAGTGTAAACCACCTCTTTATGACTCTTACAAAGGCTCGAAATATTTTTTTTTTGACTAAGGCGAAGGAATGCCCGCTTGATGCGGTCTTGATGATGATAAACTACACATGACTAATTTAAAAAGATAGGGGCGGACTTATGGTGAATTAATTGATGCTCGGTAATATTCTGGAGTAATCCTACATGGAAAGGGCTGCACTTAAACGCTAAGTGAAAATAAGACGAAGCGAACGCGGAGAATGACGTCATTTGTCATAATGTTTTTATTTGTTTTTCATAGAGATGGCCATTAGTGATTCTATTTTTGAATAAACCATTTTAGAAGAATCATTATGAATTATTTTATTTATTTATTTAACAAAATGCTTAAATTTGAACTGTTCCTGAAATAAATTTAAATTTCTAACGATGCGCTTAAGAAGATATTACTTACTTGATTACTCTGACTTTAGTACATAGCGCTTTTGATCGCCTAATTCCGGTCTTTTCTAAAGATTTTAATACATAAGTAGTTTTTCGTAAATTTGGATCTTAATTATTCCGGCATATTAGGATTAATTAGGCCTGCTGGAGTTGTATGTGGTTTTAATTTTTTATACTGTATTTCTTTTTTCAAAACGTTATTTGGACCTATCTATGGTCTACGTGTTTGCTGCTATCTTAAGTTAGCAGCAAGCACGTAGACATGATTTTTATCGTCCTAGATATTTCATGTCCAGCGGTGGACTACTAAGCTTCTATAATGGTACCACTGACAATATAAAAAATAAGAATGTATATTTATAAAGCTTTTACAAAGAAGCTTTCTTTTAAAATTCAAATTCCAACTACACTTTACGGTATCCTCTCAGACTGAAAGCAAAAGTATCAAGTATTTTTATATTCATCTTTTCTAACATTCCTTAAAAGCAAATATAAACCTTAACTACTAAAGTATAAATCCTAAAATTATACCAACCCAACGGAAACGTTACAATGTATGAAAATGCACTTGGATTAAATAAAATTAAATATTTAAAATATTCTAAACGATTCTCATCTTTGCGCCTATAGGTTTTAGGTTTAATATTGGTATGAAATTTGTTTATTTAATACTAAAAGTGGGTGACTAATAAATTCTTATTGGACGCGTCACACGATCGCTAGGATTCTCGTAAAACGTGACAAGTAAACGAAATACGTGATTCTCAGAGTATAACATTCTTTGTGGATGTCATAAATATTACATGTTATGATATAATCCTTTTGAAAAGGCTGGAAATGAGGTAAAATTGAAGTAGAATAGGATGATGATAGAATATAGGATGGGCACATCCTTGTCTATGGAAAGTGTGATATTAAAACTCTAGAAATATCTGACTTTAATTGACTCTATTATAGACAAAATTTCTAGAATTAAAAAACAACTATTTAATGGAAGATTAAACTTTGAAGTTAAAATTATTATTTCGAAGCTCGTGAAAGTACGTGGGCATTAAATGAAGATAACACGTGGGCATTAAACTTGGAAGAATCGAACGAAAACTCAGCAAAAGTACAATGTTACAAGTTCATCTCTTTTTGTGTAAAATGAAAGAGTTGTCCCATTTTAAGTTAAAAGCAAACAAAGTATCATTTAACTTGATACTCCAAACGGAAGATTCATATAACAATCATGCTCTCATTACTTTCAACAACAAAGAATATTATACCCTTTTGTTTCCAGTCTTTATCAAAACAGCAACCAGCGTTAAAACTCATTCGCTTAGTAATCAACACCTGCTACTGGTCATTTTATATACGGAAATTGTAAAATGGACACAAACGGTCTTTCTGTTCAGTGGTAGGTGACTCGCTAGTGTTGTTTAATTCGCTCATACTAGAATTGATGATTGTAGTAGTTGGCGCTCATAGATTTGAAAATGAAAAGTGTTTATTCAGTTTAGGTCCTTATAGAACACTTATGAATGTCAAATGAAGCTACCACTGGATTTGATGGGATATATAAAGTTTAGCAACTGCTAGTTAAGATGTATAAAAAATTGGCCAAGTGCGAGTTGGACTCGCCCGTGGAGGGTAGACAGAAGCAAGCAGTAACATAAAATTACATATTTTTATGTACTTAGGCACCTACTACAGAGAAAATAGTGGTTCACCGTTTATGACGTACAAAAAAATATTTACTAGATATCGTTCAAATCTTATTTCGTTGTTATAATTCATGGTTATGTACATCATATTTTTATTTTATTTTGTCAATCTCATATTTTAGAAATTAGAGGGAGTCACACTAGTGTGAAAGACACGCGACCAACCCACCACTTTGAAGTGTCTCTCGCGCCAACTCATCATTATCATCAGCTCATTAAACGAGGGCACGAGCCTACACGTATAGGGTGATTAAGGCCTTAGTCGTCCACGTGGGCCCAGTGCGGATTGGATGACTTCACACACAACCTTCGAATCTCTTCGCAGGCGTGCATGAAGGTTTCCTCACGATGTTTTCCTTCACCGTAAGAGCGTCGGATAACGTACATATATTTTCGAAAGTTCGAAAACACATTGGTACGTGTCGGGATTCGAACCTCAGCCCTCCTGGTAGGAAGGCGACACACACCATTTAGCCACCGACGCGCAAACTATAAAATATAAATATCGACTGACATTCACACAGTGCCATTTAGTCCCAAGTTAGGCCTGTAATATGGGTACTAAACAACGGATAAACATGCTTATGTACTTTTTTTTGCCAAAACCTTATAGCGGTTTACAGAATACATATATGTATGTCCTTACAAACTACAAACAGTGTTTTACTAATAATTTCGGAGAAAAAAGGGTGTGACATACGGACGGACAGACAGACATGACGAATTTATAAGGGTTCCGTTTTTTGCCATTTAACTACGGAACCCTAAAATGGTGATATTACCAGAGGCCTAAATCCTTCCTACTATCCACAGACATCGCTTACCATCAGTTAATGACTGCTTGTTTGCCTAAGTATGATATTAAAAATAGGTGTAAAATTTCCAAGAAACATTTCTCGTATAGACCAATTTCGTTGATTTCTTCAAAGTCGTAAAACGCGTTAAATGGAAAGTTTACTGTTCTTACGTGTTACTGTCCTAAGTTCACTTACGATTAACTGTAACTATAGATCGCTTTAGGACTTTCGACCTTATTCTTGAAGCTATATAGCTCTTAATGCAAGTCACGGATGACTGACACATTTCAACAGTTGATAAACATAAGTGTGATATTTGCCTTTTATTACGAAGTTATGGAATTATAAGGGCTTTGTTTGACAGTGCTCTTTGTTTTTTGTGTTACATTCCGTGAAGTTTTCATTGTGGTAATGCCATAAATAAATATCCATATAAAGTGCACACAGTGCCGTTTAGAAACCAAGTGAAAAGCTTTTACTTTGGAAAAGGGGGTTTTTGTGGACATTGTTTTTTGTTATAAGTGAACGAGACGTACGGTCACCTGGTGGTAAGTGATACATCTGACCATGACAGATAAAATGCTTAAGAAAATTAATTACAGTAAGTCATAATTTTTATTTATTAGAAAGAAAGAAAATTATTTATTTGGCGCAATAAAATTGTAACATGTCATTCCTTAATATTAAAAATAATTATAATGCTACCAAAAATGATGGCCATTCAGCTAATGCCAAGACAGTTTTGTCAAGGCGCTGTTTTGCAGTGGAACCAAACATAACCATTATTGGTCATTTATTATTTTCCGTCAAAACTACCGAGTGCTTGTTTTAAAAAACCCGCGGATTAAATGTTCACGGTAGAAGTTAAGTGTTTTGCCGTAATACTACTAGGTAGACTCGGTACTGAATCGTATAGGTAGGTACCACCGCAGTGCCAGATATCACACTAGGTGGTAGACTCGATACTGAGTCGTCTAGGTAGGTACCACCGCAGTGCCAGATATCGTCCCGTGAAACAGGAGTGTTATGCACTATTGTGTTTCGGGATGAAGGCACTGTAGCTAGTAAAATTAGCGGGACTATGAGACCTAATATCTGTTATCTCGGGTGACGGGCGTAGGACAGTGATGTCGGGAAGTACTGCTTGTTGTTATAAATTTCCATCGCACAGTGCTTCTGTTATGGCCAGGCGTATCTCTCACCACTAGAAGAGCCCTTTCATTTAGGCCATTAAAGAAAATGTTGTACTATATAAAAGTGTAGCTTAATAATAACAGATATATACTTGTAACACTATCTAATATCACCGAGGAGAATTATCGAAAGTGATTGCCTACTAGAAGTACTCGTAGACCTTGATCTTGCTTAGATTCAATAACATATCAAATTCTATACTTAATTGTACGTATTGTCATTTCGAAATAGATCACTAATAAATAACAGATTAATATCTACCATTGTTCATTAGTAGAACAAAACAAAATATGTCAGTAGCATATAAAAGGTGTCATACAGCTGTTTGTTGGTTCTTACCACAGATTTCCCAATACAGGAAATGGGGTAAGCCGCGTTTAAAGTGCGACAAATATAAGCTCAACGAGCATACACTGGCTGCCAGTTTACGCTCTGTGAGTCGAGTCAAGACGCACGAATATTAGAAGAAATTACGTTTTTTACCAAAATGCCATCCTGTGCAATTGTAACATGCCATCATCGCAATGAATCAGTAAATTTACCAAGAATATAATAACTTTTCACAGGTAAGAACCGAAAAGAAATTGCGACACTAGGACTGCCTATAAACTTAGCGGCTTGTCCAGTCTAATTGTATATTCGGATGTCTGTGGTTCGTACCGTTCGTATTTTTTGGGGTTTGATCCGGTGTTCGTGGGATCGATTCTCACGTTCGACCGTATAGTGAAAGTATTTTTTTGCAGTTTGGATAGGACCATGGACGTATAAAAATTAAATTAAATAATTAAAAAAACCCCGACTCAAGAACTTAAGTAATTTCCCTTTAAAAAGTAAAAAATAATAAAAGAAACTTAATGTTAAAGTACCTAAGAATCTATTATAATTCCAAAAAAAAAACCTTAGCGTTGGGGACGCTCTTAACTAACAATGCAAATACAAATGTCTAATAAAAAGTATGAAATTTTATTTCATACTTTTTATAGGTTGGTTAGGTTAAGTTAGATTTTAGTATATAGACAGACACGTTAAACTTATAACCCCCCTGTTTTTTACTTACTTACTATGTAATGTACGAATCTTTCCTTTCATTTGATACTCCACTCGGCATATTTGTAACAATCGATTTTTCATTCCCACTTTCATCCCCTATATCTTATAAACGGCTTAACGATTTTAATAAAATATAGCTAAGAACACGCTCGTTAAATGACCTTTCAAATAAAAAAACTAAATCAAAATCGGTCCACTCGTTCGGGGGTTATGGTGCACAGACAGACTACAGACTCACACAGACACACAAACACGTCAAACTTATAACACCCCTCTTTTTGCGTCGGGGGTTAAAAAATACGAACGGAATCTCACTGACAACAAAAGTGAGTCAAAGTTCAGCCAGTTTTTGTGTAGAAAACCACAAAATATTAAGACATCTCATCATCATCATCTCAAGATCATCGGTTCTATCAACAGAACAATAGATCATGTAAGGAAAAATCTAAAAAAGAGCATGGCTATGTTGCAGAATGATGCAAAAACCGCAGTGAACAAAGGGAAAAATATTCAGATATTACGTATCAAAAGTAAATGAACAAAACGATTACATGTATTTAATTTAAAATACTAAAATCAGTATACAAAAAAATATTAATATTATAATGACAGACTGTAGCTGTCATTTCGGGACAGTCCGCCCATCAGGCTGTGATTGTTTGAAAATAAATATGATTCCATGCTTTGGAGGACGCGTTAAGCCTTCCCGGCTACTAACTACTACTAGGTACTAGACTCGGTACTGAGTCGTCTAGGGAGGCACCACCGCAGTGCCAGATATCGTCCCGTGAAACACGAGTGTTATGCACTCTTTTGTTTCGGCGAGCGAACATCTTAGTGTCGGCGCTTTGGCATTGACAGAGAATAACGGTCTATCAGTTATTGGTCTCTTTCAATGCCGCTCGGTCATTGTCAGTCATATAACTTACCATCAGGTGAGCGTCCTGACCGTCCTGTACGTCCTGTTCATAGAATTGTTATTCCGATGTCTGTGGTCCTGTTACATAAAATATTGTTTTATTAGTATACTGAGTTTGGTTGTTAATACAAATCCGCATTGGATCCGCGTGTTGGGTAACGTCCCAATCTCCTCATAACTGTGCTGTGAGGGAAGGCCTGTGTCCTTCAGTGGTCCGAAATAGGCTGATGATGATACCACTAATGCCTTGTTTGTAAATCAAAATGCCTTAGTGGGTAGCATCTTTGGTTAATAGCACAAGTTAATGGGCCATTAATGAGTGAAAATAAATACATTTATTTCTTGCACAAAGATAAATTATTTACTAATTAACTTTACAGTAAGCTACATAGTTATAAAACTGATCCAAGAAGTGAATGTCTGGAGCTTATTTGAGATTATTTACGTTAGGTACTTAGGTCCATGAAAGTACCTAGTATTAAATGATTTACTTTAATTTACAGTAACATTTATTCTTATTATTATTTTAAATCTTAGTGTTACTACTTTTCCCGCGCGAAATGCTAATGTCAAACGAGAGATATAAGTGACACACTACTCTTCAATTAATTAGGGATGTGTAGCGTTGGTCGTTTGTTTTAAGACCTAAAACATATTAATATTTAAACCTTAAAACCTTTTTTGTTAAGGTTTTAGCTAAAGTCGGATAGTTTGAACTGCATATACGATGCAACGAAGTGTAGAAATTGCCTTTTTTATCGCTAACCGTAAACTTAAAGGTTAAAAGATTCACCGAACAAATTGTATTTAGAATTTCGTTATTTCTTTTTTGTTCCAGAAAGTAGTAAAGAGATATTGTTTATTCTTTCTAGAATTTGCCTCGCCAATTTTAACACTTCAGAATTCATCATTGATGTTGCGCCTTGCAGGTTTTACAATGAATCAATGATGTAAAAGTACAGATTAGTGATATGTTCACAAAACAACTGAAAAAAGTGTTCCGAATGTAGCGACAGCACACATACACATATTTTAAATGAGCGTACATTTACCTAAACAAAGAGCCTACAACTTGTATTCTCTTTGGCGGTTTGTTTTTGACGCACGGGTGGTGTATTTACCTTTATATATACAGATTATCATTGCAATGAATCAATTAGATTATGCATGGTTTTACTACAGGCCTTAGACGTTTATTTTTCTGACAACTGCTGTTGGCCGCAGATGGCCTGTATAGTATCCCCGGGCAGTACAAACATTTGTGTGCATCAACATATCTGTTTGTATTATTCTGGGTGTTTTCTATGTAAATATATTTTTTTATGTTACAAAGTGAACAGGACGGTCAGGACGCTCGCCTGATGGTAAGTGATACGCCTGACCATAACATAGCGGCATTGAAGGGACCAAAAACTGATTAACAGTTATTATTCTCCATCCACGCCGCACTGCGCTCGTCACCCGAGACACGCGGTGGTACCTACCTAGACGACTCAGTATCGAGCGTATATGAATTTGTTTATCCGGTGTTTAGTACCTATATAACAAACCAATGCTTAGTTTGGGACTAGATGGCGCTGTGTGAATATTAGTAGATATAGATAGTATACCAGTGGATATTATTATTTCCTAAACCGGAAATCCAACCTTATATGAATGACTTTCCAATACAAGACGATGCGTTAAGAAAATAAAACATGACGATTCCCCGACTTAAAGTAACTCAGTAGCAAAGGATGTGCCAATCACTAGATCTCAAGATAAACAGACAGGTGGGATATCCTGGAATTACAGGTTTTACTGTACCATCTTAGCCATAAATGAGGTAGATACCAGATCTATGCATCGAGTTCCGACCTTATCGAAGACATATAGGGTTCAAAATTGGATGACAATGACGTAACAGTAGAAACATCAAGTAAGTAGCGTTTTTCAATCAACCAACGTCTTAGGTTATAACCCTTCCCACATATAGTGTAATGGTTGAAACGTTGGCTATTACACCAAAGGTTCCGGGTTCGATCTCGGGCAGTACAAAACAAATAAATATCCACTGACATTCACACAACGCTATCCAGCCCCATACTTATATAGAAAACATCCAGATCAATACAAACAGACATGTTCATGCACAATGTTTGTCCTGCCCGGGGATCGAACCCGGAACCCTTGATGTAAAGCCGACATCTCCCATTACACCAGATAGGTCGTATAAAAAAGTACAGTTTTAATATAAGCACTAATTTTGCTGCATTCATTGCTACAACCACAATTGTGAATACTCGCAAAATATTGCTTCACGGGGAACAAGATTATTCATAATTTATCGCGTTACGTTGAATTTTAAACTATAAGTTCTACTATACAGAGCTCAATTAAAGATCATGGCAACACAGAATAACTCTGCCAGTGGAATTTATCCCTTAATGTGTGAGTTGTAGGTTAGTCATTGGTTTGTGGTTATCGAGAAAAATATAGGGTGTGCATCGAAGCGAGTCGTCACTTTATAAGTACAAAATGAAACATATGAGTGATCGAAATAATGCAGTTCAGGTTGGTTCACTTGGAAATTTACATGTTTTTTACACTTCACGGTGCTTTGTGGAACGGGTATTGGACCTCGATGGCTTTATGGTGGATAATTTCTTTGAATCAGGTTTTGTCACCTGTTCATACCTACACATAATTGAATGAGGTAATAAGTATTTTTATTTAAAAAAAATATTTTTAACCAAAATCTATTTATTCAAATTTGGCTTACAAAAAGTACAAACAAATATTCAAAATACAATAAAAACCATTTAAAATATACGTATTTTTACCTTTCAGCTCAACAGGCTACTAAAGCTGAACTTTTTAAACTACTTTAAGTTTTATACAGCCATAAATCCATTGCTAGATTGGGCCTTGCAATCTTATATCCCTAAGATAGAATTTCAAAAACTAACCAAAGAACCGTTGAGAGTCGACCACAGAAGAGGTTTTTTTAATTACAGTGTCTATAAAGATCAGAGAGCTATATGTTCCTAAAAAAATGTTTTTACCCTAAACCTCGTTTTGCGATCATCATCATCATCATCATCAGCTCATCAAACGTCCCCACCGAGAGGCACGAGCCTACCTGTATAGGGTGATTAGGCCTTAGTCGTCCACGCGGGCCCAGTGCGGATTGGACGACTTCACACACGACCTTTGAATCTCTTCGCAGGCGTGCATGAAGGTTTTTTCACGATGTTTTTCTTCACCGTAAGAGCGTCGGAGAACGTACATATATTTTCGAAAATTCGAAAACACATTGGTACGTGGCGGGATTTGAACCTCAGCCCTCCCGGTAGGAGGGCGACAGCCTACACCATTGAGCCACCGATGACGTTTTGCGATACCCGTGGAGCTGTGAAGTGGAGCAAAAGAAGCTGTGGTGACATTTTTTTTGTAGGTTAGAGGGCAAACGAGCCGACAGATCACCTGATGGAAAGTGAATATTGCAGCCATAAATATTTGTAACACCAAAGGAGCTACAAGATGCGTACTGCCTTATCCTAAATCTTATTCTCATCATCATCATCATCATTACAGCCTAATTATGTCCACTGCTGAACGAAGGCCTCCCCTAATGATTTCCACGCGGACCGATCCCTTGCAGTTGACATCCATCTGCTACCCGCCACCTTAACCAGATCATCCGTCCATCTGGTTAGGGGTCGGCCTACGCTTCGCTTTCCGTTACGTGGACGCCACTCGAGAACATTTCCGCCCCATCGGCCATCGGTTCTACGCACTATGTGCCCTGCCCACTGCCACTTCAACTTGCTAATCCTCTGGGCTATGTCGGTCACCCTAGTTCTCCTACGGATATCCTCGTTTCGGATTTTATCGCGTAGGGAGACACCTAACATAGCCCTCTCCATAGCACGCTGAGCAACCTTGAGTCTATTCAAGAGGCCCTTGGTGAGCGACCACGTTTCGCTTCCGTATGTCATAACTGGCAACACACACTGATCAAAGACCTTCGTCTTGAGACACTGAGGTATTTTGGACGAAAAGATCTGCCTTAACTTCCCGAACGCTGCCCATCCTAATTGAATTCGACGAGAAACCTCCTTCTCAAAATTGGACCTACTCATTTGGACTACCTGTCCCAGGTACACATATTCGTCTACAACTTCGAGGACAGAACTTCCAACTAATATCGGTATAGGTACGACATGGGTATTAGACATGACTTTCGTCTTGTCCATGTTCATTTTAAGACCCACCTGTTGAGAAGCTCTGTCTAGGGTTTCGAGCATAGTGCTATAGTAATCTTATTCTAATCTGTCGTCAACACACGGCTCTATAGATATAACATAGTGAGAAAAAGAAATACAACGAATTTTTGGCGACCCATCTGGTGTAACGGTTGAGGCTCGGCTTCTACACCAAGGGTTCCGGGTTCGATCCCCGTGCAGTACAAATATTTGTGTGCATGAACATGTCTGTTAGTAATGTCTGGGTGTCATTGAATCAGTCATACCATTTTACTTATATATGTTTGTTTGTCACAGGTCGTCTTCATGTCGCTGAGTAATTGAAAGGTTAGTAGAAAAAATTGGCAACTTGAGGTGGCGGGTAGCAGATGGATGTCGACTGCTCGGGATCGGTCCGCGAGGAAATTATTAGACGGCCATAGATCCAGGCCTTGATATATTAAACGTCTATCATAAACACAAAGTGGCCAAATAAAATAATAAATATCTACTTACATTCACACAGCGCCATCTTATCCCAAACTAAGCATTAGCCTGTGTTATACAGATATTTAGCAACGGATAAACATACATATACTTTTTGTTCATAAATACATACATACACAGAAACACCCAGACCAATACAAACAGACATGTTCATGCACACAAATGTTTGTTACCCGGGGATCGAACCCATAACCCTTGGTGTAGTAGCCGATGTCTTTACCATTACACTGAATAGGTGATGATTAATGCTAGTACCCTCATGTGTACATAAACAAACAACTTCATATTTAAAACGTCTCTCATAAACACAGAAAGTGGTAAAATAAAAATCCAAACACAAAAAGAAACTTCTGTGAAGTAGTACTTTAGTATTTTACTTTTATTATAACGCAAATAAAATGTCCGCAATGGTCGCATATACCGGGTGAACACGATAATAACGCCACACAGTTGCGACTTAGTATAGGTGGTGAATTCGAATTCTACGGAATGACAGATTTATCCTTGCAGGCTGAATCACTTGATTGTCCGAAAATGCTGATGGTGATCGAAGGTTATCGAGGAAAAACGGTGAATAGAAAAAGTATTGTAAGTGGGTAGTGTCGCCTCAACGAGTCTTTGACTTAAAATAGGATTTTCCTAGATTACATAAAGGGAAGGAATGTGCCCTGCAGTAGAACTTTTTAAGTTGATTATGATGAGTTCCTTGACTTCTTATCCGAATAATTCTCACTAGTAAACCCTCTATTGATTGACAGGCAAAAATTATCGAAAAACAGTTTTGTAGTGTTTTCCAGCTACATAACATTCAAGCGAACATACATATTACCAGGGTAAGGGATTTAATAATGATTTTAAAAGTATTTACAAGATTAATACAAATACCACAATTTTGAGTTATATGTTAAATAAAAAACATCAATAAAGAATATTGCCAGTTGTAAAACTTTTCCATGGTTAATTAATAGGATAAAAAGTTGTGAAACTTTTAACTGATTTTTGTAATAGTATTTTTTTTATATTTGTCAGTCTATATTGTTTCTTACCCAAATAAATTAATAATTAATTAAATGCAAACCTAAAGCAGAATTACTGCGTTTGTCGTGCACGCAACTTTGTGGCAACCAACCTTCTAGCGGTACATACCGGCTGATTCCTAAATACGGGGATACAAGTAAAACCTGACCAGGGCCCCGATTCCTTTAACTTTAAAATGCACTCGTATGATCTTTTTGTGTCTCATAAGTGAAATTATACACTTATTTGTTCTGTATAATGGTAGAATTTAATTGGTAACACTATTAAACAATTCATTTAACTATAATCACATTTAACATTTAAGTTGTACCGGAATACAAAATTTGGATTGTAAAGCGTCGTAATGTCAAGGAATCGAGACCCAGTACTCATCCGAGACGGCATTAATATTTGCGACTCCATAAGCTAATCGGAATAAAACACTCGGCTGTACAGCTAATAATGCAGTCATCATCATCAGCTCATTAAACGTCCCCACCGCGGGGCACGAGCCTACCCGTATACGGTGTATAGGGCTTAGTCGTCCACGCGGGCCCAGTGCGAATTGGCCGACTTCACGCACAACCTTTGAATGTCTTCGCAGGCGTGCACAGGTTTCCTCACGATGTTTTCCTTCGCCGTAAGAGTAATAATGCAGTGCCATTTAAGAATAAAAGTGACCAAACTCAATTGTCTCGTGATTTCCGATTTTGTCAAAGATGGCGCGATGCCGATAACACGAGTATCGACTTTTTATTCGATGGATGATTAAAATTCAAATGGTGACTTGCTTAAAAAATATTCAGGCACACTCATAATTGAATTTATTACGTCTCAATAACTATCACGAATATTCCACAGAAATCGTGTCATTTATATTTTGATTTAAAAAAACCTAAAAAGTAAGTATTTTGATAATTTAGAATCTTTCGTTATATTTGGTCCTTATATTATAGAAAATGGATGAAAATAAGTCGTTGGCACAGATCGAAAAAGTAGCTTAGTCTATCAGCCATTTAATAATACCAAAAGTCGTCTACTTACAAAACATTATAAAATAGGCTTTCTTTACTCTGCACCTCCACAAGAAACTTAATGTTTTTAAATAATAAAAAATGGTCTCTCTTTAAAGCCCATTAAAGGCACAATGCCTATTAAATGTGTAGATAATTCGCATTTTATCGACTTTAAACTTGATATCATAAAAAGTGTTTAAAGGCAAATTCGAAATGACTTGCCTAAAAGGTACTTAAGTTGGTTTTACATTGTATGCACTTGTGTTTACTATTGCTAAGGTTTAAGCTTATTTTTTATGTCGTTTCATAGTTTAGTTCTTATATAAAATAATTAAATGGAATAAAGATATATAATAATGTTTAATTTAATACCTATAAATATTGTAGAGTTGCTGTTCGTAACGTTGCGAATAAAGATAAATAAATATAATAAAATTAGGCCGATGTTTTTTGTTGAATGAATTTGCATTAAAGTGACACATACAATTTAAAAAGCAATCAATAATTAAAAGAAACAATTTAAAGTAAATAAAAATATTTTTTTGTCCTGGTAACACTGCAAGATGAACCTAGATTGATGATGATGATTTGATGATTCGTTCCGATTTGCATTCTGCAAGTTAGTCGTTAAATATACGGTCATACTCGAAAATCTATAATGAAATATGAAGCTAAATAATTACTTTGTAATGTACAAAGATACTTTTCAAACCTTCACTTAGCACTAGGCGGTTGTTAAAAACTAATTTACGCACGGAAAGTAATTAGTGTTTGTAAAGAAAACAAAACAGGATTTGCGCGTTGGCAGTTATAAATTGTAATTGAGACTTGATGGTGTCTGGCGTGCAAAAATACTTTTTTCTACCATTTTCTACCATAGGAGTACTAAACTGAAAAATTTTATCAGTTTATATGACGTCCCCATCTTCTTTCATTGTACGAAAGAATTAAATTGTCTGTATGCACTATAACCATTGCCTCCTTGGTCAAGTAGTAGGAGCGTTGGTTTAGAACGCTGTCTAATCCGGAGGACGTGGGTTGAAATCCCACGGGAAGACCGCATTGTAAAAGTCCCTTGATACGTATTACCCCCGTTTACAAAGACGCATTCTAAATCACCTAGTCTGAAAAGAAAGATGACTCCGGGCTTTAGAGGGCAACTTAAATTGGCGGTCCTGGCTTAGGATGGTAGTCGTTAGCTGTAACATGCACAGAGATTATAAAAAGGGTATGCTTAGTGAGTGAATTGCACAAACAATAAATAATTTTAATTTTAATCAAATTGGGTTCTGTTGATGACAGCAGATTGCCTATGGTTTCAATGCGAATAAGTGGGAATTATTTAATATGTTGACGATTTTCCGTGTTGTCTGGACGTACAAGGTATGCACTGCTTACTTGCATATATGGAGTGCACGCCATTGGTCGTAAGGACCCACCAATTCGCATTGGGCTTACATATTTAGTTCCGGCCCAATCTCCCCCTGGTTATGCTATGTGTTCAATATATATGCCTTAGACTTGGCACGTCTTTGTCTTGATTTCATTACTTTTTAGAGATAATCAAGCAGCTCCATCGAGACTTGGCTAGATTTTTTACAGAATGTTTTGGTGGATTTCTTTTTTGTAGAAACTTGAAAGGAATATTAGACGAGCCATTGGTTGTAATGGTTGAAACGTCGGCTACTACACCAAGGGTTACGGGTTCGATCCCGGGCAGTACTACAAATATTTGTGTGCACCAACATGTCTGTTTGTATTGGTCTAGCGCGCTCGACTTGGCGGGGGCACTACCGTGCCCCCCGATTTTTGACATCGGATGAAGCGGCCCACCATGTTAAATATATATTGTTTAAAGGCGGTATGTCAATCTCTTATAGTTTGGCTGGGCTCTTTTGTTATCTAAGCAGGGTCACCAGGTACTCCAGATCTTCGATTATCCAAGTTATTATAGTTTTCCCTTTATGTAACCATTAAACCCTGACTCTGTACCAAATTTCAGCTCTGTGAGTTAATGGGAAGTACTAGTTCTATTTTGATATGTATATGCTTCAAGCTAATGTAGACTCGATACTGAGTCGTCAAGGTAGGTACCACTGCAGTACCAGATATCGTCCCGAAACACGAGTGTTTATGCACTCTTGTATTTCGCGATGATGGCACTGTAGCTAGTGAAAATAACGGGTTCAAGAGACTTAATCCCTCGTCGGGCGCAGTGCGGCATTGATGGAGGATAATAACTGTCTATCAGTTGTTGGTCTTCTTCACTGCCGTTCTGTTATAGCCGGGCGTATCATTTACCATCAGATGAGCGTCTTGTACACTAATAACATAAAAACGTAATATAGTTGATTAAAAAGTGATTGTTCTGATAATATAAAAGTCACTGAACCCTGTCTAAATATTTTATCGGCCTTGACAGTGTTTTTTAACGCTTTATTTGTTGAAAATGACAATATTTCATACGACCTGCTCAGTAAAGCGTGCGTGGTGCACACTTTCCACGAGTAGTGAAAGTGAAGTATTGTTGTTACCACTTTTCCTTTTGTTTTTTATCTAAACAATAGTTTTAAAAATATATTTTTATACTACCAAGTGTACAGGACGGTCAAGACGATCACCCGATGGTAAGTGATACGCCTGACCATGATAGAGCGGCATTGAAGGAGACCTAAAACCACTAATATCCCAATACAAAAAACTGATAGACAGTTATTATTCTCCATCAACGCCGCACTGCGTCCGACACCGAGACAACAGATGTGAGGTCTCTTATACCCGGTAATTTCACTAGCTACGGTGCCTTCATCCCGAAATACGAAAGTGCAAAACACTTCTATTACACGGGACGATATCTGGCACTGCGGTGGTACCTACCGATTAAATACGTTATAGAAGTAAGTTAAGTTAAAGAAAATTCTTGAATTCTGCCACTGCAACATTTCATCTTTTTGAGTAAAACCATATCTACTGCAAGACTTAGATAATTTAATATCTTTATATGTCGATTGCAATACCAAGGTTGTCGATATTACAATGAATAGTGTTTATAAACCATTCAAGGCATACATCTGAAGTCATACATAGTGATTTGACATACAAACTCAATGTTGTACAGTTATTGTAACCTTGATTTACTATGTGTTAGCATTGACACAAAAATGACCTTTTCTAACTCTTAGGTACAATTTGCAAGTCATAGATTGACCAATGATGTAAAAAAGTATTCGTGATATGCTCACAAAACAATCGAAAAATGTGTTCCGAATGCAGCGACAGCACACATACACATATTTCGAATGAGCGTACATTTACCTAAACAAAAGAGTAGGTACAAACTACTCTCTTCGGCGGTTCGTTTTTGAGGCACGAATGGCGTATCTATCATTACGTATATGTACAGAATATCATTGATTGTGACGCGGTTTGAAACTCACGAAATGGGTTACTCGTATTTATTCATATTTTATTCATTCACATTTCAAGTGACAGAAGTACATAAGCAATATATTTTTGATGGCTCATATGGCGTAATGGATGAGACATCGGCTACTTTACCAAGAGTTCCGGGTTCGATCCCCATGTAGTACAAATATTTGTTAGCATATACGCATGTATGTTTGTGGTTACATGGGTAATAATGAATAAACATACTTGTATTATTTTTTGGTAAATAATTACATATTATACCTAGAAACACCCAGACCAAATCAAATCGACGTGTTCATACACACAAGTGATTGCTGCCCGGGGATCAAACCCGGTACCATTGGTGTAGCCGACACGTCTCAACCATTACCCCATATGTCGCCAATCTCTACTTTCTAAATTTTCCTTCTCAATCTACCAACATCTTTTGAACCTTGTACTTTGCGATGTTGGAATTAACAAGACAATTAGGTCGTACCAATACCAATTGCATTAAGTGTTAAAATTACAAACGACGCAGTGATTTATTATGATTACCATAGAAAAAAAGCAAATTAATTACTGAGACATAATAGAATACATATATCTTTAGAGCGTCGGTGGCTCAATGGTGTGGACTTTCGCCTTCCTACCAGGAGGGCTGATGTTCAAATCTAAGTTCTAACATCTGTTGTCTCGGGTAACGCAGTGCGGCTTTGATAGAGAATAATAACCGTTTATCTGTTGTTGGTCTCCTTCAACGCCACACTTTTACGGTCAGTACCACTTACCATCAAGTGAACGTCCTAACCGTCCTGTTCAAAAAAAATATCTGTGTGCCCACAGTATAATTCATTATGCATTCCCCTATCGTGATATTGAGCAGTATCGTTACTCTTAGCAATTGCACTAGCCCCAGCCCAGACCATATTAGCTCGTAAATAAAATATTAACGATTCAACTCTTTGCCTCACTCGGATGCTTTTATCTGGTTAAGTAATCTTTAAACTAACATATTTTGTATCGTTAAAATTACATTATGGGTGCTTGTCTCTTTAAAATAAAATATAAACTGCGAATGAATGTTTTAAAAGATATACATGATGATAACATAGACGAATGTTTATCTTACTGTTTTTCTTAATCGAAAATTTTACTTTTAAAAATATAGTTTATCTGATTTTAGTGTGATGACTTACTCAACATATATTTATAGGTCACAACATGGGATATAAGAGCTATAAGTTGTTTTTGACAAAAGTGCCACTGCCCCCGGTAGCAATAAGTTAGATTCATTTACTTATTTCTCTAACTTTTTTAGTTCTTAATATTGTAAGTTAACACCTTAAAGACAGGTGCCTTAAAACAAGAAATTTCGAACACCACGTCAATCAGAATGAAAAAATTATTCAATGTCGCAATATTTTTTTATTGAAAAGAAAGCAAACGAGCGTACTGGGGAATCTATGAAATAGAATTATAATAAACATACAGATCCTTTTTTAATATTGGGGAGGTTTCGAGTCATTCACCGACCTCTTAAAAATAATATTAAAAGTACCAAGACAACATAATAAAGGGGGAAGTAATCGAAGTGTCCAAGTAATGAAATCTCCTAGCACCATGTAAAATATTGGAAACCATTAATTGCACACGCTATCCTATTGCATTCCAATTATTTTTATTACGCAATATATTTGTTTTTATAATCAATCGTACCGGTCTTGGGTAGGGATATAAATATCGACACTTAAACAACGCAATAAAATAAAAGACTCATTTATGCGTGTGTGTTTTTTATTATATTATGCAATAAATATTAAAAGTAATTGAAAATTCACGTACACGACCTCGCTCCCTTCAACTTACCGCAGTCCTTAGAGACTTAGAAGACTTCACCGGGGTTCCAGGTTTGACTCCCTTACAGTCTAACAATTAGTTTCCATATACATAAACACTTTTTTAAAGATTAAAATAATAGATTATCAAACTAAAAAAAGACACGCTTTTATTACATCCTAAAAATATTGTTAAAAAACTGAAAACAGCTTTAATGGTTAATGAAAATTTTTAATTTATAAATTAATTAACAATAATACCATAATACAATCCTACATCGACCCATACTGTCGCAACACTAGTCGAGTCACTAACGACATGATTGCAACTCGAATTCCTACCCAGTGTCACAGAATGTGGTAGCCTCGATAACCTTGGGGCTATGACCCTGCGACCTGAATAGTCTGCCTACTCGCCCTAAGAGTAATACAGAAGGGACAGAGCATACTTTGGCAAAGCTGTTCAAGACTACTCTGGGTGTTTTATTTTATTTGTAATTTATTTCACACTGGCGACCCACCCCGGGTTCACAATGGTGTAATGCTGATAATAGACACGCTCCCACCGCCGCAAACCTCAAAAATAACGATATTTCATTTAATAGGTGCTAATATATATGTGAACCTTCCTCTTCAATCACTCTATTTATTTTAAAAAACCGCATAAAAAAGTGACTTTGTTTTATACTATATAGTGATACGTACATACGCTGTTTTATTGTTTTAGAAAAGAATCTTTGTGCAGCATATCTCTGTTAATTAGTTTTTTAAATAAAAGCTACTTAGTTACTGGTTTTCGCGCTAGATGATGCTGAGTGGAAATGTTCGATGATATTATGTCTGATCATGACTTATTTCATTCTATAACTTGTTATATCCTAAATGGCAAAACAAGGAAATTACTGGATACAATAATTATTAAAAGCTAAGAGTTAATAACAGTTTTGCTAATCTGCCCATTCATCGCATCCTCGCGGGATTCGAACCCTAGATAACGGAGCAAATTAATCCCAACGCTCACACCACTAGACCATCGAGGCTAGAACGGAGGTACGGAGGTCACTATTAAAATGTAAACATTTTATTAATTAATGCTTTCCTATCTCAAACAAAAACTCTAGTAAAATAAGTATATTTTATTGAATCTTGAAAAGTTGTTTAATTCATAAGTTATGCTTGTAGGTATTACACACTCGCGAGACATTTCTCACACAACCTACTCTTTGGTCAAATCACAGGTCGTGAACTATGCTATTTCTTATAGCGAATTCCAATAGACATAATTTAGGATGTAATTGTGCTAGGTAAATAGACATGTTTACTGTTAAACATTTCATAATCATCACATAACATCTCTGAGGCTTCGTTGCTTGTCAAGTAGTTTGAAAGGACGCGGTGTAAATGGTTTTGACGTACTGTCGATTTCTTATATAGCATTTTCAATATTTAACTACCGATTTAATTAATTGGGTTTGGTCTTCATGCAGTAATTTTTTATGCATTAACATTTGTGTTTGTATGCTCTACGTGGATGATTTGTTTAAAGATATATGTAATGTTTTGACGACCCATTTGGTGCAATTGAATATTTATTCTTATATTTTATTTATTATTAATGTACTAACTCATACTTTTACTATCTCCGATGGGATGGTCAGATTCCAGGCAGTTATCACATCATCATCATCAGCTCATTAAACACCCCACCGAGGGGCATGAGCCTACCCGTATAGGGTGATTAGGCCTTAGTCGTCCACGCGGGTCCAATGCGGATTGGACGACTTCACACACAACCTTCGAATCTCTTCGCAGGCGTGCATGAAGGTTTCCTCACGATGTTTTCCTTCACCGTAAGAGCGTCGGATAACGTACATATATTTTTCGAAAATTCGAAAATACATTGGTACGTGTCGGGATTTGAACCTCAGCCCTCCCAGTAGGAAGGCGACAGTCCACACCACTGAGCCACCGACGCTCTGACCAGGCAGTTATATCAATATTTTATTTATTTATTTTTTGGAAGATTTACAGTTTCAAAAGACACTATAGTAAAGTATAACAATATGATAAGAGTACAATACTAATTACAAATCTCCACATATGAGTAATCAAATTACAAAAGTCATATTGAGGTAACCACAACCTTACATTAAATACGTATTTAACCAAAACAAATATTATTTAATATCATCAAGGTTCAAGAGCCTCAAAGTATAGAAAACCATGGCACACAGCTTGCCGAGTCAGCAAGTTGAAGTGGCAGTGGTCTGGTCACGTATGTCGCAGAACCGATGGCCGTAATGGCAGACGAGTTCTGGAGTGGAGACCGTGTCTTGGCAAACATAGCGTAGGACGCCTGGACCGAGGGACCGACAACTTGCGAATGGATGAAAAAAGTAAACGAACGATGTAAATATCTGGCGCAAAATGATGACCTATTCCCAGCAGTAGACTGCGATTAACGTTTTCTACTGATTTGCCGAAACAACTAAAGATGGATATGTGACATTTCTTTGATAAAGAAATGTCACATATCCATCGACAATTTTCTTAATACCTTACTCAAGTTAATATTATCAAACCACCGTGGGAACGTGTACAAATTAGTGTTAAGTAAAATCCGCAACCGTTGTCTCGTAACCGAAACGGGTCGAGTTGTAAATCATTGCCAAAAGGCACCTAATTATTTTTATACTCTTGCAACGGTACATGTCGTTACGGTTAGGGTTGCCACTACAGTGATATTTAATTATTTCATAGAAAGCTTATTAACTAATGATGAATAAAAAAATATTATCTGCATCTTCATTTGACGACCTATTTGGTGTTGTGGTTAAGAGGTCGGCTGCAACACCAAGGGTTCCGGGTTCGATCCCCGGGCAGTACAAACATTTGTGTGCATGAACATGTGGTTTGGGTCTTTTCTATGTATGATATATATGTATTTACAAAAAAAAAATATATAAATATATTTATCCGTTGTTTAGTACCCATAATACAGGCTTCACGCTTAACTTGGGGCTAGATGGCGCTGTGTGAATGTCAGTGGATATTTATTTATTTATCTGTGGTTTAATGGGCACATCGTTCGGCTGCGTTCGAATACCGGGGGCTATAGACGATTTTTCGGGTACTTCCACATTCGACCGCAAATTTTTCTACCGGTGGATATTTTTTCCACATCCTACCGATTTCTATTCCATATTCGACCGAGTATTCAAATTCAACCGGATTTCCGGAGTATTCAAAAGACCGGATTCAACCGGCAGTTGCTTACTTTTTGAATATTTTGTTACACATTTTTTTGTTGGCAACCCTGCCATTACCGAATACCGTAAAATAATCTCAACGCATTGGCGATAACGAGATAAACTAAGCATCGATTGTGATTTTTGTAACCGATTATATTCCGAATATGGAATCGATTATTGTACGTGATGAGAGAATGTGGCGATGAGATGTGAAAATACGTATCATAATAATAAACCTTCTCTTGTAAGAGTACCTACCTACGAATTATATAATCGTATATAAAAAGTATGGATTCATGATATGCTCACAAAACAATCGAAAAAAGTGTTCCGAATACATACACGAAACACACAAAAACATACACATATTTCGAATTTCGAACACATTTACCTAAACCACCAAAGAGTCCAAACTGTACACTCTTCGGCGGTTCATATTTTAGGCACGGGTGGCGTATCTACCTTTATATATACAGAATATCATTGTAAGAAACGAAGTTAGCCGTCAAAATGGTTGAAATATAGGTTTTTATCCCGCTACGTGACAATGTCTTTTTGAACTTTCGAAATTATATGTACGTTTAGCCGACGCTCTTATGGTGCAGGAAAACATCGTGTGGAAACCTGCGCACGCCTACGAAGAAATATCTGTCTTTCATCATCATCCATCCCATTAAACGTCTCCACCGACGGGCACGAGCCTAACCGTATAGGGGTAATTAGGCCTTAGTTCTCCACGCGGGCCCAGTGCAGGTTGGACGACTTTACGCACAACCTTTGAATCTCTTCGCAGGCACAAGATTCCTCACGATGTTTTCCTTCTTTCTTTATCAAGATGTAAAAAGCTTATAAAACTTAAATATTATTTGAGTTTTCTTGACTCCAACCGATATATATTCCAACACTTTGTCTCGTGTACATTTATAGGCCAATACGAAGGATTCTTACAGCCTAAGTCGATTTTATATCCCTTACTTACCCCTAGCCTGGCTCTTATAACTCGTTTTTGAGCTATTCCTTGCCAATCGTCTCTTGGATTACGAGTTTTAACGATCGTATATTTTGGTGTCCTTTACACGGTAAGATTTCGTACACTGCTTCGCTCAAAGGTTGTTATGGATATTCAATAGTAAATCTATAATTATATTTATAATTTGACGACCTATTTGGTGTTGCGGTTGAGACGTCGACTGCAACACCAAGGGTTCCGGGTTCGATCCCCGGGCAGTACAAACATTTGTGTGCATGAACATGCCTGTAATGGTCTGGGTGTTTTCTATGTATCATATGTATGTATTTACAAAAAAATATATATGTTTATCCATAGTTTAGTACCCATTATTTAGGCTTTACGCTTAACTTGGGGCTAGATGACGCTGTGTGAATGTCAGTGGATATTTGTTTATTTATAATTAATGGATAATTTTTCCGCGACGAGTTTTTGACATCATAACATAATACTACTGCACCTCCGTAAGTACGTTGAACCTCTGTCTACGAAATTTTGTACGTAGAATGTTTTTTTTTGCCAGATCTTTATGCCCCCTCTCTGAGAAGACTTACATAAAGAAGTCTTTTCCCTGAAAAAAATATCATGGGCCTATCTGGAATTATTTAATTATCAATGGAAACAAATTTGTCATAGCCAATTCTTTAATATACTTTGGTCAATAACTTATCGGAGTATGAATGATTTCGCCTGCTGAGTTTTGCCTTTTAGGGCATTGACATTGGACTTGTTGTCTTTTAGGGCAGCTAAATGATGGCTCACCTTATGTCATCCTTTACGCCCAAAAGGTTGCTCGTATCATTATCCGAAGACACTACTGACAACGCCGACACCGTAGGACTTGTACTAGAATACTCAACAACAGATAAACATACTTTTACACTTTTTTTGTAAATACAGAGTTCATGTACTACCGACTTGGATCCCTAGGCACTACAAATATTTACACTGCCTAGGATCGAACTCGGAACCTTAGTGAAGTAGTCGACCTCTCAACCATAACACCATCATAATTATTACCAAAGAGTAATAACAATGATGGTGTATACTATCAATAAATATTTCTGACCTCCTATAAAATGTACCTCATCAATCGGCCCGTGTAAATGCCCTACAATGGCGGGCTCATTTCGATGGGATGTTTAACGACCTTCGTAAACGTCTATTGTCTATGTTATGCAGTTAATGTCACTTGATACACGACACTTTTAAAAATCGTTAAATTCTTTTGTTTATGCTGACTTGGACTTTGACTGCGGTGTCTTTGTACTTTATCAAAATCAAAAGTCTTTATTCAGTTTAGGTCCTTATTGAACACTTTAATGTCAAATGAATCTACACTGGTTTGGACTGTAGTTTTCTACAAGAGAATCCAGCAAGAAACTCAGTAGTCATTCTTTTTAAAAAAATCGTGTCTTTTACAGAATAATATCATCATCATATACCTGTATATTGAAGGCAATGTTTTAGGTCATCTGCATGAGTACTTTATCGCAGTCCACTGCTGGGCATAGGTCTCCACCATTTTTCGCCAGATATCCCGGTATTCCGACGAGGAAGACGCAGGTTCAAATACCATAACGTTTGAATGTTTTAAATTTCGAAATTATATGTATTATCCGAGCTCTTACGGTGAAGGAAAACATTGTGAGGAAACCTGCACGTCTGCGAAGAGATTCAAAGGTTGTGCGTGAAGTCGACCAATCCGCACTGGGCCCGCGTGGTTTAGACCTAACGCACCTAACCGGGTAGGGTAGTGCCTCTCGGTGCGGACATTTAATGAGCTGATGATGATGACATATTGTTTTTCTTTTATCGCGGTAATGAAGTGTGTGTGTAAATTATAGAAAGAATGAGGGCAAACAGCAAATTAAAACTAATTTAAATATCTTCCGCAATCTATCAGTTCCCGGTTCAATAAACAAGAAATCAGAGCAGTACCCTGTCCATATCTATGTAGATACGAGGAGATTTATTCACATCGCCTTGCCCCACTATATCAAATGGTAGTTTGGTTCCTGACATTGTCCCACCTACGTATTGTAAGGGCTTGTTCAGTGTAGCGACGTGGTATATGATTTCAAAGTCAAAATGAATATTTTGTATATTACAAAGTGTACTGGACAGTCAGGACGTTCACCTGATGGTTACTGGTAAGTGATCCGCCTGATCAACAAAGCGGAATAGAAGGAGACCCATAAATGATAGACAGTTATTATTCTCCATCAAAGCTGCACTGCGCCCGACACCAAAGACAACAGATGTTAGGTCTCTCATACCCGGTATATAACTAGCTACAATGCCCTCATCTCGAAACACAGAAGTGCAAAACACTGGTATTTCACTGTACGATATCTGGCACTGCGGTGGTACCTTCATAGACGACTCAGTACTGGGTCTATCACCTTGTGGAACTATTTAAAATGTTTTGATAATGGTCATCGTCGGTGGCTCATTGGTAAGGACTGTGCCTTTCGATCTGAATTACGCAGGTTCAAATCTCCCTACCTACCAATGTGTTTTCGAATTTACAAAGTGGTATGTACGTTTATCAGACGCTTTACGGTGAAAAAACATGTTGAGTAAACCTGCGCACTCCTGCGCTTATGGGTGGGCTTGTGCTCCTCGGTGGGAACGTATGAGCTGATAATGATGAATGGTCATTGGATGTTGTACAAATTGTTTATTCCGCAGTCAGCTCTGTATAGCCTTGTCTTTACATAACACAATCAATAGTCGAGGTGTCAATAGAAACACCACGCAGTATTTCAATACTGTAGATTTCCTAGATTGCATTTTGTGTACTATAAATAAATATTTTATTGTTTTTTTGAGTACAAAGCAAAAAAAATATAACAACTCATTTACATTTTTATGACTATTTATAACTTTTAAACATACTAACAATAACTTGAGATCCAAAAACGTATAGAATGCAACTTGTTAGTAAAAATTTTCCTAATAGAAAACACGTATACAATATAAACAATGAACATGTCAAACACAAATGTCTGTGCCGCCCGAGGATCGAACCGGGAACCCTTGGTGCTATTGCTTACTTCTAAACGCTCATATCAAAAAAATATGTTTTATTTATGCACTAAAAAAATGAAACCTCAATAATTTTTGCAGATCGAAAAAAAAAGCTTAATTGATCTAACAGTCAGAATTCCAATGATTGGATACCGTGACGTAACATTTTCACGTCACAACTTAGTAAACACACTTTGATTCCATCATGAAACCACATATGTAAAATAGTTGATAATATTCTAGTGAATACTATTACAAATAAAACAAATACAATTCTGACGCATTCAATTAAATTCTGTCGATTAAAAATTAAACTTACGCAGCGTGTGACTGGCAAAGTATAACAAATAGCCATTATTAAAATTGCCCATTACACATTTCCCAATGAGCACAAGTTGGCAATTTAAAATTCATTAGTTGCAGTTACGTGAACAAATAATACAAAGGATCATAATCCATTCATATGTGTTTCGACACATGGCCTTAAATAACCGAAAATTAGATAACCGAAGTCATTATGTGTTGGTAATTATTATTCTTTAAAAAGCAGCCTTTTGAGTGCGTTGCCATCTAGCTAGGACAGTAATTAAGGATTATTTATTTATAGTTTTCTAAGTTTGACGACCCATGTGGTGTAAATGAGATGTTGGCTTTTACACCAAGGGTTTCGGGTTTGATCATCTCTGCCTACCCCTCTGGGACCAAGACGTGAGCTTTATTTGTTTATTTATTTTCCGGGTTCAATCCTCGAGCAGTACAAACTTGTGTGCATGAATGTTTGTACGAATAATATGTATGGATTTACAACAACACAGTATTTAAGTATGTTTATCCGTTGTTTAGTTCGCATATAACAGGTACATAGTGTGGGACTAGATGGCGCGGTGTGGATGTCAGTGGATATTTCAGTAATATTTTTTTATATAATCTTTGTATGGGCGAGTCATGCTTCGGCAC
>PQWD01005161.1:69918-163200 GCA_019425675.1 Leucinodes orbonalis | reverse complement strand
TAGAGTAAAATAACTGAACCGCACAGTATAAAGGCCATCTGCAGCCAAACAGCGGGGTCAGTTGGAAAAAGTTGTATTTTATTCTAAAGGTTCTAACATTCTGGCGCGGCTCGGTAGGTAAACAAGTTGTTTCTTGACTGGTTCTTCCAAGACTCTGGCTAATTGAATTCGACACTAGATTTCAAAATCATACAAAATATTTATTCCACATTTCTCTTATCTCTCATTTTCTCATACTGTAGTATTTTAAATTAAAGTTATGAATTATTTATTAAAGTTAATATAATTATTATAGTACCTTCTCTTTGGTGTGACCAATCAAATATTATTTTTTGTGATTTTTCAATATTTTCTGACATTATACTAAATAACCTTGAAATGTATAGGCATTTAAACTCATATTTTCGTTATTATGTCTAATTACTCCGAGTATAATAATAATTATAACAATATTTGTTTATGAACTGTTAAAACTGTTTGGCTAGCAAACGAGCACATTATTTGACAAAAAAAAGTATGAAAAAGTTTTAATATCACTTTTTTAAAATTGACTAACAACAATTATTGGCCAATGCGACGATTTCAGTTTCACAAATCGCCGTGGGACTTCCTTCGAGAATCGTGTGTAATGGACTCTACATGCGCGCTGCAGGCAGGCTATTTTAGATAAAAGAATTCTGGCAAGTCTAACAACATTCATCTTTCATTTCATCTAGTAATGGGACTTGAATCCAAAATTTACATTCGAATCAGTTCGAATCACAGCCTAAATATTCAAATCGTTATTCGAGATGACCCTTGATACAAATTTAGGGCTTGATTTAAAACAACTCGAATCAAATGATGATTCGAATCTGATTCGCATCGGTACGAATTTCGATTCACTACTTTGAAATCAATCCTGCGATACAATGTGTAATTTACATATATAAATCAACTTATTGCGAACTTAAAGCATAAAAGTTTATTCAAATGAGGTGCCGTACTAAAAAACAACACTCAGGTACTATTGAATAAAACTAAGTTAAATGTTGATTGTATAAATGTTGTAAACAGAATAAGTTACAAGATAAAAAAAAAACTATTTGTAAGAAGTACGGTGATAAAAAAATGTTTCAGAAATCCCCCATATGGCAATTCAGGTACCGACCTGAATTGCCTCTATAGAACGTTGGTAAAACAATAAAAAATCTCTATAAAGTCACCTTATCCAAATCACGAACGTAAGTGAGTTTGTCTTAACAAGAATGTTTCAAAATCATTCCACTTCCTCTAAATATATTATTCTCAATTTTCAAAAATAAGTTTAGTTTATAAGAAATAAAACTTGAACAAACTTGATTCCTTCGTCGCCGCGTAACGTTGATTCGAATCGATGAAATTGGTTCGAATCAGACTTGATGATTCGTTCGAATGTGACGTTGATTCGAATTAACCAGAAATCTCAATCGCGTCGACTTTTTTCACCTTGCTTCGAATCAAACGTCATTCGCGTCCTATCACTAATTTCATGAAACTTTTAAATGTAGAGCGAATTCAAAACTAGAAAAATCGTCACTTGTTTTTCTCTAATTCATATTTTTGTGGTAAATGGTTATTAAAAGTAGCTTTTTAACGATTGAAGTGTTGTTAATTTACTTGATTGTATGTAAAGGAAACAAAACGAGTGCTGATAATGTCCTCTGTCTTAGAGCTACCCAAACTCAAAACAAGAAGGTAGGTCGGCATTTCATCTTTGTATCTCTTACCTAACATATATATTAAGCTACAATAATTAATGTAAATAACTCATGATTACAAAGTTGCTTGGTTTTGGCTAGTAAGTTTCGTCATTACCTATTGTTGAATGTATGGTTTTTAACATTTTGATTAGATACCTAATTACCTAGTTCTTAACGGAGATTCTGTTTCTTTAATATCCATATAGTAATAATTGTGCATTTAATAAAAATTAAATCATTATAGAATAAAATGTATCTCGTCTATTATTCTAAGCATATTAAAAACAATGTAAATTTGAAGTATTAGTTTTCTTTTTTTGGTATATAAAGTTTGTGTGGCACTTGTTATGCATTTCTATTAAGCTAAATGTTTATTTCATTATATTGAAGTTCTCTGACAGTAAAGGAATGTGAGTGCAATTCAAAACATGCAGTTTTGAATTGCACTCACATTCCTTTTTATCATAATATTTCATATCATTTACTTAATGAGCTATGAAGTGCTCCAAGATCGATTAAGGTAATCTTATTGTCTTCGAAATAAATGAAAAAGACTAAAAATAATTTTTAGATTCATTTTATTTTCAATAACATAAAATTGTTATGTTTTTTTTTCATTTTACACATTTCAAAATGTATCTCAGTAGGTATCAATCAGATTGCTAATATGTTCACATTAATTCAAAAGGTAGGCTACAGTATTTTAGGTACAGTTTGGCTTTCATGAACTATGACTCGGGTCATATTATCTAATGATTTAGAATTCTTCTTTCACTTATTTCCAAATGCTGATACTTACTATGTACAAGCACAAATTTACTACTACATAGTAGCTCATTATAATTTTCAACAAAATATATTGTAATCATTCACATGTCTGGATGGATCAGCAGACAAGTCGGTTTTTGTGCTTTTTAAATAATGTGATATGCTATAAATTTTTTGTGATATTTTTGATTTTTATATAAACAATTTCATTATTTTTTACCCAAAACAGGTAAATTTGTAAAAAAGTACTATTTGGTCTCACAAAAATCGTTATGATGATCCATCCAACAGCAATATTCACTACAATAAATAGAACTAACTGGAATTGAAGGTCCCTTAAAAGTATTTAATTTATGTCAAAGCTGAGGTCAACTAGACACAGACATTGTGTGTGCCTTTAACAACACTGTATATCAACCATGCTGTTGACCACTGCTTTATTAATACTAACTTCATTGTTAGGGTTTTTTCTTTATAGTTTAGCTAACTCTAAACAGGCGTCCATATTCATAGCATGAAGTAGAAATGCACAAATCACCAAGTTTTACATAAGTTAGTGAAACAATTATCAGTTTTACATACAACTCTCTAAGTTACAGATACTTCACTGTTATTTTTAATCTCAAGTAACAGTAGGTAGGTACATATTTGATGATTTTACAACACCTAAATGATTATGGAGTAATTAATGACTTTATGGGAACTTAATTCCATTTAGAATTTTAGTTGACCGATTTTTCACCAATTTGATTAATTTATTGTAAAGATGAAACAAAAAAATATACAATTTCCAGGTCATTTATACAAAAGAAGACGCCGTGTGAAGTAAAATAAAACATTTGAAAATATGTGAAATAAGATGTCTGTCAATTGAATGCTCATCACAATTTTAAACTCGTACAATACATCAATTTATTAATCTTTAACAATATAACAAAATTCATTATACTTTATAGGTATGAACAAATTTGTATCTTATTGCTTCGGCTATTGTATGGTAATATAAACTATTCATAAAAATCAAGATGAGCATAACAGCGACATTTTCTAATATTTCTTGGCATATTCACTCTTGGGAAAGAAGGGCAGTTCAGAGCACAGTACAAATTAATTTAGTAAGTACCGTGATGGGGGTATTTACTTCAAACCTAAAAAAGTCATGAAACTATCAATGGAAATAAATTTATGTATGCTTGATAAGATGATTTATTATTACGATCGTATTTTTCTTACTAATTAGGCTACTTATAGAAAATATTTAATTAAATATTATGCTATTAAACCACGATTTAAATCTATCATGTCCATGAATGGTGTTTATGTCATTTGTCTGTACTCTGAATACATTAGCTTTGAATAATATGGTATTTAGTATTATGTACATGTAAAACCATGTGTAGATTTTTAGTAATACTATATTAAACTGGCCGTCATATAAGTATCTGCCATGTTTTCCTTAATAAACTAGATAATATAATATTCTTAACTCGATTCATATTTACAAATAATACAGTTTCACTATTGTTAATATAGAAATTAAAATATATTCTATCATTCTTCGATTCACATAACGCAAAATAATTTAACAAGAGTTCATTTTTGCACTCACATTTACAATATAGCTTTGTAACTATTTTGTTACCATTTATTTTTTTGATTTCAAACAATTCATTTAGTTTATATCACCCATTATGCGAGTAGCGCTATACTCACTAAACCTATCTTTTCTTACCATTAAAAATGCAGAATATGCGAAAACGTCAAGGAATATTTTACAGTAATGGCAATTGAACATTATAGTTCTCTCGCATTCAGTAGGAACTATAAGATTCATAATGCCTCCCAGTGAGCCTCGGCGCCCTATTACTATATTTACAAATGCGGACCCCGCTCTAGTTACCAAACAAACTAGCACAAATAATATAACTCTATTTACAAACGGCGAATTATTCAGAAAACATTAACACAAATGTAGAAATTCAAATTAAATATGTTAATATCGAATTAGAAGTCGATTTCTTTGTTGAAAATTTGTGTTATAGTTTATGCTAGAGTTTAGAATATAAGGAGCTCAGTGGCGCCACCGTATGCGGCGGAACGAGGAACTATACATGCACACCGCAGTGTTTATGGCTGGCGCGGCACGCTTCGCCTCAATACTTTACCTAAATACCTACCTAATAAATGTTCTCCAACATCATCGTTTCAACAAGACGTACATGCGACTATGTTGAACTTTGTGGTTGAGACTGCGTAAAGGCGCAACCTACGGTCAGAGAGATTCGGACAATAAACTATGTTTAATCCACAACGTTCAACGTAGCCGAAATCGGAGAAGGAACTAAAATCTAGTATCACAATGTCGGGCATTTCTGGCCTGAAAGCGAGTTAAATTTACGCCGCAATGAACACAGTTTTTATCTCATCAAGGACCACGTAACGAGATATCAGAAGCACTTGCTAAAGTATTAAACGATTGTTAAAGGTTTTCTGAAGTCATTAATTAAAGGTTGTCTGCCCTTAATTATTATAAAAATAATTCAATAGATTTGATTTGAATTTTAAAGTAATCATAAGGTACTTACAAGTGCATTTAAATTTCACTTTACAATAATTATCGTGTGATTTCAATGCGTTTTATTTATTACCATTATTTTAATTGGTTTTGCGGTATCTCCAATACGTAAAAGTTGTCTTTCAATATTATAACTCAACCGTTAATATTGCGCTAGGACGACATTTCGACCAACTTTTAAACTTATTTAAAACTTTCAAACATTCGGCTGTTTTCTAACCTGTCAAATAGTGATATAAGTCATTGATTTGCACTTGTAAGGATAGACAGAACGATGATGGTTGAATGATTCTCGTTACGTATCTTTCAGAGGGATTCTGGGTTCACTCGAAGAGCGCTAGGAGGTCGTCCGAGGAAGGCGCGCGAGGTGGGTGTGAGCCGGCCGAAGACGACGACGACGGAGGTGTTGCTAGCAGTTCGCCGAGCGCCGGTGCGTCCAGGTAAGACAATAGTTCCATTGGATCCACACTCGTTTCTGGCAGCAGCTGTAATTTCCAAAATATAGGTCAAGCTAGGAAAGTCAGCAGTTAACATAATAAGGATGACTGAAAATTGATATTAGAGAAGAGATCAATTTAAAACCAATATCCTATAAATCTCTAATATTATTACTTATGCTTAGTTTTTAAATATTGTTTTGGTTTTTTTTATATTCACTGCGAACTAAGAACATTCGTACTTTGGATATTTGAAAGTATGAATATTGGCTTGTTTGCTTATGTGGCGGTTTGATGTTCTATTTAGATTATCACACACGTACTCAGAAGAAGTGGGGTAACCACTAATAATATTTAAGTTTGATTCAAATACAGAATACAATTCATATTGAGATTATCTATGACCTCGTCGTCAATGCAATCCATTAGAACTCAGTGCCACGCATGACTAGCTTTGTAAAATTATGACTTGTAATATACATGTTTGTAAAATTTAACTGAACATATTTGTTTTGGTTATATGTAAAGGAGTGCATACAACACTTGCTATCTTTGGTTTTCATAACCACACACTTCTTATCGTGATGCGATAAACTGAAATTTCAAATGCGTAGGCACACAAAATGAGGTAAAAGTTATCACAATAGTAATATGTATGACTTGATTAAGTTTCACTTATACCACCAAGGATTCGGTGACGTTGCAGTTACCGTGATCACGGGTAAACAATACTACTAGTATAATAGTGCGATTGTCAATAACGGACGAGACCTTTTTCAGTTATATTATTCTTGATTGAAAACAAAAGCATTCATAAACAATTTAGTGTCTATTTCATCTCTCTCTCTCTCGGTAACGGGCGCAGGGCTACCTACATTATTTTCCCATAATCTGTCACGGTCAGGCGTATCACATAGGTGAGCGAACTAACCGTCCCGTTCACTTAATGACATAAAAAAGGTACATATCTAAAGTTAGATAAACTTTATTGGAATTGAGACAAAAAAATGCAATCTAGGCGACCATATCGCTTTAAGCGATTTCACCCACAACGTCACAAAGGTACTCACATTAAGATTATCGGTGCCCTCGCCATCAATGACGGCCGCCGGGTCGAAGTTGAGATCGGCTGGTATGTCGACGTCCGTGAGACTGTGGTGTCCGACGGACGGCGGGCCGGGCGTGTGCGACGAGCCGGGAGTGTGGGCGCCGCCCCCGCCCGGCGTGTGCGCCGACCCCGGTGTGTGGGGCGTGTGCGGCGTGTGTGGCATCTGGTGGGGGAACATTACCGGTGTTATATGTGGTGATGGAACATTACCGTATTACATCTGGTGTGGGAACATAACAGAAGGTATATCCTCATCGCCAATGTTGTATATGCGGGGAATCGATGTGAGAAAAACGCTTGCTTTTTGTACACTGGGACATTACCGTTATTAAATATGGTGGGCGAATAGTACCGTTATTATATCTGGTGGTGGAACATTACCGTTATTACATCTGGTGGTGGATCATTATAAATAAATAGACTTATAGAATAATATCCACTGACATTCATGCATAGCCATCTAGTCTAAGTTAAGCGGAAGCTGGTTGGGTACTGAACGACTGATAAATATACTTATATAGTTTTTTTAAAATACATTTATCATAGAAAACATTCAGACCGATACAAACAGACATGTTCATGCACATAAATGTTTGTACCGGGGATCAAACCCGGAACCCTTGGTGTAGTAGCATATGTCTCAACCATTACACCAAATGGTTCGTCAATTACCTTTACCGTCCGCACTCGACGGCGGTCTTTATTGCTTTTCTACCCAAACGTATACCTATATACTTTGCGATCCTCGTAACGCTCTAAGCCGAGGTTCGAGTTCCAATCTGGGACGCCCATAGCCTGATTGTTAACAATTTTAAGGCTGAGGGCCATCAGTGGTCGCCACTTGCCCGGTGAAGCTGTAGCCGGGCTATCTGCGGCTTACATCAGTACCTAGTCATTTAGAAAATACCGACGACTTGCGAAAAAGGTCGTTGGTGAAAGCTGGATGATGAATGTGAAGGATATCTGGCGCAAAATGTTTGCAACGCCCATAAATTAAATGAGCATAAATAGATGTTTAATGATTTAAGAACATTCCAATTAAAAATGTCTCAAAAAAAAAGTCAAAGATAGCCATAAGACTCGCCTACACTGATTTTATTACAGGTTAATCGCATTGCTAATTTTATGTATTCCCATGTTCGGAGACTACTAGAAGGAGTATCACTAGTGCACATCAGCAATACTATTCACAACTCTTTACTTATTATATCTCATCAAATCGTGTAGTATTTATCGAAACTCGGAAACTTATAGACAGTACATTCCTGTTGCGTTTACAGAAATATCGGACTCGCTTGTATTTCCCTGCTGATAGCGAACTTGAAATATGTGTTTTCCATGAGTCATGGGTACTCCTGGCGGGATTACCAACTGAACTATGAACAGATTCATGGAAATCGTGTTGAAAAGTTTTAAATCGATTAAAGGAAATCAAATTCTGCCTAATTCAGAATTCTCATAATTTCTGATAATACGTACGTAACATACGTACATTAATTATATTCAGAATAATAGGCAAACCCACCAGACCTTTTTCTGTATTACTTAAGAAATGTTGTTGCAATTTTGTTATACAATATTACAAATAATGCAATTTCTAGCATTGAACTGCAATGCAATTTGTAAAAGTATAGTTTTTGAAACGAATTAATCGAACCATAAAAACAAACAACTATGTTTACATACCTGTTCATTTAGACTCTTTTCCATTGCATTGAGGGGGTCTAATGAGTTGACACTGTCGCTGAGATGTGACAGAGGTCCGTTGCCAGCGTACTCATTGCTTCCAGGTCCGTTGCTCATACCGAAGTCGTAATTTTGATTATTTGAACCAGAATTTCTGTTTTGCGTGCTTTGATTGTATGAGGAGATCATGGACCCACTGGCAATTGTGTTCATATCGGGTGGGAGGTAAGGCGACAAAGCTTGGTTCATATCCCAGTTGTTCATCGTGGGCATACTCATGGAACCCGGTGATACCGCTTTGCCTCTCTTTCCGATGCTGTTATCGTTGCTATTATCTTCCTCCTGCTGCAAAGTTAAATGGTTTTTAATATGACAATTATTAGAAACCAAAACTAGGGTAGTGTCAAAAATATTGCTGATAACTTTACTTACCTTAATCCCACTACTATTGGCACTCTTAGCTGCTTTCCAATTAGCACCGCTGTCAATGGTCACCTCATCTACATCGGAAGTGTTTAATGTGTTTAAGATGCCCCACATGTACTGGTCGACTTCTAGGCCTTCCAGTTGTGCTGGTTTGCTGCAAATAAAATCAATGTTAATTTTTTTTCTTTATTTTATTTTGACATTTTTGATTTCTGATCGTAGTAAGTATTATGTATACGTACTTGCAAACTGGACATCGCCACGATCCCCGTTCGCAATTCAGTTGTAAATAGGATTCTAAATCGAAGCACTGTATGTGTTTGCACTCATGCCCACGCGCTGGTAGCGTGATCTTCTTGAACGTGATTGGACATTTTAATGACACTTTCAATGCTGTTTGCTCGACGCTATCCCGATCGTTCGCCGTGTTTGAGCCGTTGTTATTTGCCGGTGTCTGATTAAAGTTCATTTTGATTTTGGCGATACAGTGGTCTGCTGTTAATAACCTTTTCCTTAATAACCCTTGAAGGACACTTCGGACGCTCGGTCGGTGGACTAATTGCAGTACAAATAGATGGGACTGAAACGTGCCAAAAATTTCCAGTTAACTTACAATTGATAAATAGAAAGCAAGTTTTAACAAGTGTTTCTGAAATTGTAACTGTGCAAATTAATAATAAAATGTGGTGTTTACTTACACAACAGCACGCAGATACGGTAATCTGTATCGTGTTTCTGCCCGGCTGGCACACATCTTTCAGGTACAACGGTTTATGTGATGTTTTGTTCTCTCCTCTATCTATTACTAGTGGTGTGGCATTAACTGAGACTTGAACACTCGCCGGCCAGTTCGTGTTCATCTGCCGATCCTCGTGGTGGAAGCATTTCAGTTGTAATTCAAGGTCCGATCTGGAAAGCATTATATCTCTATTTAAAAACCTTACTTGTCCTTTTGTTATAGTGAATTGGGAAATTAACAACTAATTTAACATTAACTTTAGCAAACAATGAAAAGATCGCAATAGTTACCTCCACACTAACGTTGAATGAACCGTCTGCTTCAATTGGAATACGTGATTGCTAACCGCTAAATTATGTTCTAACCTAAATGGTGGTAATATAATACCATCTCTAACAGGGAATGTTAACCGTAGCTCGTCATCTGAAAATGAAACAAGCAATTAGATACTGCTCATACTAAAGATAGGATATGAGATAGGTTGCTGTATTTTCAAGTTCTTACTTTGCATGCCCATCGGTGGTTTGAGCTCGTTGAAATGGGGTTTCACATCGGCATTGGGGCTGATGTACGGAGGCATACTGCTTGCTGGCGTTAAAGGCGGCGTTGGATTCCCAGGAACGGGACTGTGCTGGTAGCTCATGTTCGTTCGCATGGCCACCTCTTGCGCGAATTGCCCACTATATTGTCCCCCGTATTGACCGTTGCCAGCGGGGTGTTGCGGGAACTGACTGGGTACACCGCCGTTGAAATACTGCCCCTGATTTGAATAAGGCGGTGTAGACTGTCTCATGTTCCCTCGCATTGACGCACTGAAGTTGCTCGAAGGCCCCAAAGGCTGCTGAGGCGGGTACTGGCCTTGGAAGCCTGGCCGACTCCGTATCCGGCAGGGTATTGGCCTGGCCCGAAGTTTGGCTGGCCCCCCATGTATTGAGTCTTCCGACCCATGATCATAGTGCCGGAAGGGTACGGAGTATGCCGCTGCCGATAGCCGGGGCCCATTTTTGCCGAGCCAGTCATCTGACCAGGCCCCATTTGTGACGGCATCATGTTTGCGTGCATGCCCATATTGGCCATCTGCGCCATAGGGTTCATGCCGTTCATGCCATTCATGCCGGCATTTCCCATTTGACCCATACCGGTCATGCCGTTCATACCAGCGTTTCCCATTTGACCCATGCTGGTCATGCCCGGGTTATGGCTGCGCTGTTGGCCGTAGCCATTCATCGCGCCATATTGGGGGTTTCCCATAGTCATGTTGTTTTGCATCTGAAACAAATATAAAATGTGTCAAAAATCTAATTTGAAATAAAAGACTTGTGGTCTTTATTTATAATTATACAGTAACTTCCTGACGATTCAGGGGTTGTGACCAGGGCCATGGACCGACGACATTTTTTATGTTATAGACTGATCGCCTCGTAAGTGACACGCCTGACCATGACAAAGCACGTTAATGTGTGCCCGTCACCAGATACGACGGTTGTTTGGTTACATATAGCCGGTAATTCACTAGCTATAGTGCCCTGATCTCGAAACACAAAAGTACTATTTCCCCGATATTTGGTACTGCGATTGTAACTGCATAGATGACTCAATATTGAGTCTGCCACCTTGCTAACTAACGTTTGCTGGTGGAGACTAGATGAGATGTCTGATGTAGTCATATGTCCAGATACTGCGATTTTAGGGGTGAGATATTAACCTGCGAGAAGGGCTGCGAGTCCTGCATCGCGGCCGTGGTGGCCGCGGCGACCATTGCGGCGGTGGCGCCGAACTGCGCGTTCTCGCCGCCGCCGCTCATCGCGCCCGGACCACCGGCGCACCATAGCCGCTGGAAACAAAGGAAAAATATGTATTCTATTATGTTATTTACTTCAAACTCAATTGCGAATTGCTAAATGGGTACAGTGGTTAGGTAGACCCTGTAATAAGGGCGCAGCAATTTTTCATTCACTAAGTGCAATTTATGTAGATTCAATTACAACATGTATATTTAACATTAAAAATTAATAAATCGTTATTGGACTGAAAGGCATTCTACCTAGCGTAGTCAGAACAACTACAGGTAATCTGACTAGTCCTTCGTGTCAACAAAAGTCTACGTAATCAACTCATCAACGTTGTCTACTTAAGTCATTTAGGGGTTTCGTAGGAGAATCTTAGTTAATGTAAACATTATACTCATATAGTCTAGGGTGACGCGCGCAAGGCAGTTATGATGACAGACTAATAAACTATTTAACCATCATTTATCGAGAACTGGTCGTCCCGCAAACGTAATGTATATCATAAAAAGTATTTTTATTATTATAACGGCAAATTCAGTTATGGCCTTTTGTAGTTGTTCTGAGAGATAGACGTTCATAAGAAGAAGCGTATGCCTCAAACGTATTTGTTCATATTGTTATTAGACTTGGAACAAAATCTATTTAGATCCCATATTTCGGTAGCTGATCTAAACTCTCCTAATTGTTTGCATGCTCAAGAAAAAATCAAGATAGTTGTATTGTATTGATTCAGGCACAAATCACATAATAAAGTATCATTTAAAATGATGATTGCGCCTGAATGAACATGTTTGATTGGATACAGACAAAGGAAAGATTAATTTCTTAATAGGGATAAAATTTACTATTTTATAAATATTTTGAAATTGCGTATTAATAAATATGTGAATTTAAGTGTATATGTTATGTGCTTATTGTTGTCTAATAAAACTATGGGTAAATTCTTGTCATTTCAATAAGCATTTGTTGATATTTGTTATAATGTTATTTGGTGTAAGGTTAAACTCGTGAACTGTTATTAGATTTATCAACGGTTACTTGATTTCACAGTAAGTCGTCGGTAGACGTAGTTACAGAGCAAGTAGGTTTTGAATGTGAAATCGGTCCAGTTAATTTTATTTCACTCACGATACAAGCAGTTTCTATTGCAAGCGGCCTTGCAGAGGCGAACATTCCACACGTTAACGCTTCGATTATTAATAAACTCAGACTCAATATTCGACCTAAATCCTATCGACGGAAGATCTTTTTTTAGTGTGTACAGTGATTTTATTATTTTACTCACAATGAAAGAAAAAAATCAATATGGACGGTAGTGACGCGTTGTTACCCCTGTTTCTCTCGGGATGTGTTTGATTTTTTGTATGGCGCCGCAGAGTGGGAGCGCGATTCATGTGAACTGCTTTTGGGGCGAATTCCCGGGCCGTCCCCGATCCCTTCCTAATAATTCCCATTCGACAAATGCACGACAAACACTCGCACGGGCTGCCTATTGTTGCGTCGCGTCTCTGTAGTTGTGTTACAATATTAGGCCATTGTGTACCTTTATAAAATTATTTTAATGAATGCAGATTCGGCTACGTTACAGCAAACATAACGCGGACTTGGATAATGTTTACCTTTATAATATTGCGTTTCGGCAGTTTAAATGAAACTTATTTATACTAATTCCAATTTATGGAGAGCCTACTTTACATCACTCAGAAAATGATAGCCATTTTCTTGACACTAACTCAAGTATTCTTTACAATAACTTAACAGACACTTAGTAGCATCTACAATCAATAAACACACGAGTCAACAAGGCTCAATCCGACATCGCCTCTATTCATCGACACTGCAGATGATTTAAAGGGCCCTTCCTTAGGTAAACTTGCCTCGGCCTGCCTTCTTTTATAGTTTTGTCAGAGCCTTTTTCTTTTTGCCGACCAGAATGTGGGGCCGACAAAAAAAACTGTGTGTTCTGTATTCTGGTGCACTTTTTGTAAAAGTGGTACCACATCCGAATAATCACTTATGTTCTGTTCAAAATATTTGGGATATTCTATAAGCGTTCGACCCAGGCGTTCCTTTTGCGACAATTCTTGGAACATGCGTTTTTTTTTTATTAAAGTTGGAAGGAGATTGTTGAAATACTGAGACCAAATGTCGTCTTGTTGTATACTTATTAAAACTATAAGTAAAGATCCTTACGTTGGCGGTTGTTTTGATTTTAGTCAATTTATAAAATCAATGGAACTGTATTTGTGAGTCGTTATTCCGAGAAGCTGGAAGGTGTTTGGCATAGTATTGAGAAATGAACGAGTTACGCGTTGGTATTTTGATACATAGACTGCAGTTAAAATTAGATTGCTGCGCAGACGTGTCGGATTCCTTGTTTAATTGGCAGTAGAGATAATCGTGCACACCACTGACGGTGGTGACGATAATCTCTGTACGTCTACCAATAAATTGATATAGCCAATGAAACGTACATTCTTACTTCACAACGAAGAAAGCGGTTTCTTGACTACTAGCTTCAATACAACTTTCTTGCTGGCAAAAGTTTAATTTCATTTATTAGTTTAACTAGTTTTCATATTATGATTATAGTGTTAAATAAAGCATTAATTGTGAGTCTCGTATAGATTACTATCGGGCCAGCGTGAAGCCGTAGCGTGTTCCACCCCAGTGTTTCGACGACAGTTGGTCACCCCTATTTAAATGCCACTTCACATTGTGGCTTGTGCGTATTGCCCTAGCTGTTATATGGCGTCAACGTTAATATAATGGAAGCATGTTTAATGAGTACCAATATGTTGCTATCAAGAACCAAAACATATTGATTTCTTAGAAAACTAAATTTAAACAATGAAAACATGTTTATTTGTAAGGATTTCTTTAAAATGAGCTAGCAAGCAACTAAGTACCTATATTACAACAAACAAAAAGAAGCCGAACAAACAAACGCATTATACTAATTGATTAATTGAATATTTCGATTTTTATCTCATTCTAACCAATTGACGTCAGGATCGAAGAGAATGAATCACGCTTCAAGGAGCGGATTCCGGGGGTTACAAATGGAGGCGAGCGTTCCGGGGTAAATACGGCACAATAAAGAGAAGGGTCGGCTAGACTTGCCCGCTTAGGGTAAGTGGGCCCGGTCACGTCAATATGGGGCTTTATTATTATGCTCCCGATAATAATTTGTTTGTCGGTGATAAAATACAAAATTACTCTCACAAATAATAATTTGTTTCGATTGATCCAGTTATATGAATAAGATAAATTCAATTGCCTATATAAATGAGTAATGCAAGCTTTTAAAAACGAAAGCTGTATTTGGCTAAGATTCGCAGGTAAATATCTTTGACCTTGTAAAACACGTGGGTTATAATTGTCATGATCGTCGACAGTGCACCCCCTGCTGCTGAATGCTTGTGTTCCCACGATAAGTTATAAATCTGTTAAAGTGGGCGTCTGTTTGACGTAGGTAGTTTGTTTACTTGTGTCTTTAGTTTTATAAACTCAATTGTCGTTATTCATAACATTCACTCTGTAACATTTAGCCCCGTAGTCACCCTTGAAATGAGGTAGACTTCCTGTGTTCACACAATCTCGTTGCCGTTCCCGGTTTTATTATTATTTACTTATTGGTTTTGAATAGCGGCAGGCAGCCATCAACAATATGTCGTTTGTAAAGGTGACTACAAAACAAAGCCGTTGAGCGCTTCGACTTAGCACCTGCTCGTGTTTTTTATTTATAATATTTTATAGTTCATAATAATTATATAAACGGCCACGTAATAAAATTGAGCTTCATTTTCAATGTTAAATAAAATATTATTTTTCTCTGTGTGATCTGATCGTTATTTGTTAAATGCACTAAATCTAGTTTATTATAATGTTTGTTGTGTTTATTGTAAGCGCTAAAGTGCAGTCACCGCATGCATTCCCAATGCGGGCTAGTGTGAGTGGAGTGCGGCTGTGTGCGCGTCCACGTTTGTGTGAGTGCGGTGTCTTCTGCTAGTGTGTGTGATGGGCGCCCTGCAGCGCTTGTGCGTGTGAATGGAAGAGAGCACATTTCATTTATAATAGCAGCGATGCGCGGTCGACAATGTCACACTTACTTGTTTTAAATTGCACGCTCATTATTACACATTCTTTAATTGTTTATAAGTATTAGAATCTGTACTAGTAATTTACCAATCTTTTAAGGAAAAATGGCGGTTGATTTAAAAATCTTTATGGTAATGTTTATTTTTTATTGCATGTTAACAACGATAAGGCGACACAGGTACCTAACAAGTCACGTTTCAGTATTTTGTTGGAAATGTAAACAAACTTGTTCCGGATAAGATAAAACACTACCTAGAGCTCTATGGTAATTTCGTACATAAATGATAAACAAGTAGCGTGCCTATGTATTCTACGGCAATAATCGACATTCTTGAAATTAAGCTCATTTATTTAATTATTTTACTAGGCATCTAGAACACAAGCACAAGTAACAATCACATAGAACTATTAATTCGTTACGTATTTTTGCAACAACAACATCAAAAAATAAAACGATTATTTTTCGAAGAATTCGAGGACGCCTATATAAAAACATATATTTTTTAAAAGTCTATTAAAATACTAGCACATTGTTTTTTAGTTTTTACGCTTCATTATATATTTAACACTTTGCGTAGTGGCTGGTGGACTTATTGCATTTTTTTTGTGCAAAACAGTTTGTATTTTTTTTTATTGTTCTCAGTTCTAATTTGTCTGTCTATACTGTGGATTTAGGAGCTTAGTGTACTCACCTAGGGTTGTTTAGTCGGTATCCAATTGTCCCTTGGTGAGGGTTGTGTTTTCCAGGGTCAGGAGCTTGCGCTCCCCCGTAGACAGTGTAAGAGCTCGTGTAACCAGCCGTATTCGCCGTCCTGTCGTTTCCAAGACACCCCCCTGAAACACGTTCCATCACGTTGTAGACCAAGATCCAATTGCATTGCTGTTTTGCTGTGTTACTTGATTAATCCGTCCAATTTCAATTTTCACTAATATTGTATTCGTTTAAGCTGCGAGCGTAACATATTTGCTGCCATCGAGTGGCGCGTAAATGATGCTAGTCTTCGTAGTACGTTATTGAAAGTCCACAACAACAACCGTCGAAACGTTCATCGGGCAAAGAGTCACACTTTTTTTAAATATTTTTTTTTCATGGCTCTCACAAATAAAATCATCTCTTTTTCGTCATAAAATATTGAGAACACTGCTATAACACTTTTAGGAAAAAGTGATTAACTTTTTTTCTTTTTAAGCATTTTTATCCGATTTTCGCTACGATGAACGCTTCGAAGATCACCGTCACTCGATCAGCTGAGGCGAAATCCAACGTGCGCTTATTTTATGACAGGTGGTGGCAGGAACGCAGAATGCGTTCAATTTGGACAAGAATGTGTGAAATTCTTAAGAAAACAAAATGTATTAAGCTATTATTTCCAAAAAAAAAAACACTTAAAATGCAAACTAAGCCAAACTAACTTTACAACGCCACCAAAAACTTTAGAAAACACTATATTTACTTTGATTATCACTTCACTGTCCGACAGAATTTTCTTCAACACACTTCAGTTTTTCTTGCTAAAAATCCAAAATTTCAAACAAGTTGCAATCCTTTTTTGTTGGTCACTGCACTTTTTTAGATTTCCAAAAATCTTAAAATGTCACTGTTCACAATCCATAAAATCATCCAAATCCAGGGTAGTTTAATTATTATTGGTCACTGTGCTCCAGTATTCGATGGGTAATAACTTATCGTCCACTCACGAGTTCGACTTAGGATCACCGAAACATTATAGACGTGTTGTAAGAGTGTCGACACCGACGTCACTGACGGCGAGCGACCGCACATTCGACCGTCAAAGGTAACACTGGATGACGGCGATATAGCTAGCCGGCGACGGTGAGTGAGAGGTTGCGGCGCGGGGCGCTCCCACCCTGTTGGCGACGTTGCCAGCCCGCCGCGATAAAGTGGCGCACCCCCGCTTCCCCCGCTCGTACGACGTCTCGGCACTCGGCGATCGGCCGCGGTCGGGCGCCACCGTCGCTAGTTACTGTATCGGCGCTCTGCCACTGCCCCGCCCCGCGCGCTCGACGTTTTCACGTAACGGTCCCTAATCGAGCGCGATACTTGAGCGTTCTCACTTCTCGCCATTGAGATTATAAACGTTTATGAATATTTGTATGATATGTGTAGGTTTAATAATGTATAATCTAAGTTGATAAGATTTGACGTCTGTTGAAATAAAAAAGGTCGATAACAAGGTGATTAAAAATAACTTAGTATTACTCTCAGGTAGACAACGATGTGTATCATGAGTTTTTGCGCATTGTCGCGGCGCGGTGGCGGTCTGCAAATGTCTGCGTTCTGCGTTCAGGCATAATAATTAGCATCAGTAAACAATGGGAATGTCCTTTGGTTACCTGCTGACGACTGACGGATGAATTGCTGGCTCGGCGATGTCCTTGCGGTTCACGCATTTCGCACCTTATCGCAACATTGCGTTGTCGCGTCGCGTGTAGTTATTATACCTACTTCATTTGTATATCGCTTAGCATTTGAATATACCTACTACATATATCATTTCCATTGCTTTGAAATATGTTGTACTAGGAAATAAACATTTAGATCTAGATATTATTATTGTGTTATTTCATCTTTACTAAGAACTTATTTAATCTTACCTAACGACCCGAAGTGGACCTTGGCCTCCGACTCGAGATTTCGCAACTCCGATCCGTACTCATCCTCCTATTTTTCGGAAGGTATGATTTTTTTCTGTTGGGAGCGGATGGCTTCCAAGCTTCACTGGACAAGTGGCGAGCGCAGATTGCTCTCAGCCCAAAATCTAATCCACCTGCAGCCAATTTGACGTCAGCAGATGCCTAAGATCCCTCTATACTTAGTCTATCTATTTCCCTATAAGTTGAGCCAAATAGGTATACTCTCTTGTCACGAGCCGTTCGGACTCCCAATTCCATTTCGACGTGATGTTTGGATCGGCCAAAATTAAAGAGCATAAGTAGGATAATGCATCTGCTTTGATTTATACTTGAAGCGACTTGAAATCATCTGTATTCTAACATCTAACTTCCAGCTACAGTCATTTACTGATTATTTATTATTTTTTTAATTTATATTCAAATAAAATATATAAAAAAAAATCGTGTTCGAAATGGTCTACATATTTATTTGGTTACTATAAAAAATATTCCACCAGCGTATACATGTGTGCATTTTTACACATACATGTAGACGCTGCAAAAAAATTAAAATGTCGTATGTTCACACTTGATAGATAGTTGAACACTTTATTGCTTACAGTTATATAAGGGTACACAAACACAGAAAATTCAAACGTATAGTGGCAAAGACAGCCTTATCGGAACGAGCGATCTCTTCCTTTATGTACCTATATAACAAGTTAAAGAAGAAACAAGGCAAAGGGCAAGTATACTAGGATACTAAATAATTTATATTTATAAAGAATAAGGTCTTTAAAATAACACGTGGTATTATTACTGCTACACGTAAGTGATTTCTGCTTCGAATAACCTTTACTTTCCTACAAAAAATGTGAAATACAGAATATGTTAAATAACAATAGTAACACCTTGTTAACTAATCCAATACACATTTTTTACCTGCCGTTTGAGCTGTTCATTGCAGGTAAACAATGAATTAACAATGCGGTAATGACGTCACAAAACCCAACTACTTTCACGACATTCCATTGATCACGAAATCTTTTTGCTTTGGCTCATACCTTCATTGATGCATACGATCATACTAACAAACCGTCATGTTTTGATCTCACATAATGAAACTCACTTTGCCCTAATTTAGTGAGGACATTAGGGTTAAATTACCTAGGTGTCCAGAAACTGCGATGAATAAATGAAAAAAGAGTTAACAGCGTGACGTCTGTCTATTCATTAATTACCTCAAACTGCTCCTTGGTCTAGTAGTCTCAGCATTAGGTTTCAACCGCTGTGTGATCCGGGGGTAGTAGGTTCAAATTAGTGTTACCGCTCGATAGTCGACTATCGATAGTACAGATGATTTTCGATGTCAACTATCGATAGTCCAAGTATTGATAGTTCGGCAACACTGGTTCAAATCCCACGGGGAAAATGAATCATAAAACTTTTTTTTTATTAAGACATTGCAGATTGTGCTTCTGAGGGAACTCCCGGCCACATCTGGATGTGGCCGGGAGTACTGGTAGTCATCATCAGCTCATTAAACGTCCCCACCGAGGGGCACGAGCCTACCCGTATAGGTAATCTGTAAAAAATCTAGCCAAGTCTCGATGGAGCTGCTTGATTATCTCTAAAAGTAATGAAATCAAGACAAAGACGTGCCAAGTCCAAGGTTCCTTACTGCAATTAATTAATTATTATGGTTGATGTTGTGTGACTTGGCCGTTGAAGAGTACACAAGGATACAAACTAGGTGCTTCATGACACATTGCACTATTCTGTCGCCAGAACCGCTACCCATTGACAATACAAATTTGCCACTTGGAAAACGGTGATTCAATAGCCCATCGATTGTAGGCTTGATAAAGCCACTAACGTATAAAGAATGTTCAACGTCCAAGTCACACAACATTAACCATAATAATTAATTAATTGCAGTAAGGAACCTTGGACTTGGCACGTCTTTGTCTTGATTTCATTACTTTTTAAGATAATCAAGCAGCTCCATCGAGACTTGGCTAGATTTTTTACAGAATGTTTTTGGTGGGATTTTACTTCTTTTTGTAGAAACTTGAAAGGAATATTAGACGACCCATCGGGTGTAATGGTTGAAACGTCGCTACTACACCAAGGGTTCCGGGTTCGATCCCCGGGCAGTACCTACAAATATTTGTGTGCACCAACATGTCTGTTTGTATTGGTCTAGCGCGCTCGACTTGGCAAGGGCACTACCGTGCCCCCCGATTTTTGACATCGGATGAAGCGGCCCACCATGTTAAATATATATTGTTTAAAGGCGGTATGTCAATCTCTTATAGTTTGGCTGGGCTCTTTTGTTATCTAAGCAGGGTCACCAGGTACTCCAGATCTTCGATTATCCAAGTTATTATAGTTTTCCCTTTATGTAACCATTAAACCCTGACTCTGTACCAAATTTCAGCTCTGTGAGTTAATGGGAAGTACTAGTTCTATTTTGATGATTTTGTTATCTAAGCAGGTCACCAGGTACTCCAGATCTTCGATTTTCGAAGTTTTCATAGTTTTCCCTTTATGTAGCCATTAAACCCTAACTCTGTACCGAATTTCAGCTTTCTGAGTTAATGGGAAGTACTAGTTCTATTTTGATGATCATGAGTGAGTGAGTGAGTAAGTGAGTGAGTGAGTGTCTGTCGAAAATGCGAAACTTTGCTTTCGCTTAACGTCGGAACTAAATGACCTACAGACTTGAAATTTTGGATTTAAAGTAAGTTATTATATCTTACTAGATGACGAAAATTTCAGCGCTCTGGTATTATCCAAAGGTTCTCAAATCGGGGCCTGAAAATGCGGCGAAATGGATCCTGTAAAGGATGGTACGGCAGTGTTTGCTTCGCGCTCGACTTGGCGGGGGCACTGCCGTGCCCCAGATTATAGGCCTTAGTCGTCACGCGGGGCCAGGACGGGTTGGACGACTTCACACACAACCTTCGAATCTTCCGCAGGCGTGCATGTAGGTTTCCTAACGATGTTTTCTTCACCGTAAGAGCGTCGGATAACGTACATATATTTTCGAAAATTCGAAAACACATCGTACGTCGCGGATTTGAACCTCAGCCCTCTCAGTAGCTAGGCGACAGTCCACACCATCGAACCACCGACGCTCCAATAGTAATAGTCATCAACATCCACCAAACCGCATTGGGCTCTCGTGGTGGGTCAGGCCCAATCTTCTATAGCTATGCTGTAGCTGCAGTGGGCCGTTATAGGCTGATTATGATGGGGAATGTTAATGTTATTTCTTTACTAGGTGTATAGCGATATGTCGTTAATATACCGAAGTGTATGTGTAATTTCAATTTGTATTAAACAATAGGTGACGTTATAGACGTACACGACGTAGAGTAACAACCTACTTAATAAACATTGAATTGGATTTTTAATTTTGAAATGAAATATCTTTATCGTTCCGTATTAACATGTTATCGATATTGTTTTTTTCGAAAATGTATATGTATCAATAATTTGTATTTATCTATGACAATTCTGGATATCATTTCAATATTGCTTACATGCTTATCACAGATTTCTATTACATATAAACATCGTTTGCATGAATAGGCTAGGTGGTAAGACACGGTACTGAGTGTCTAGGAAGGTTCGCACCGCAGTACGGTTTTAGTTCCGTAAAATGGAGGTGTTTTGCACTTCTGTGTTTTGAGATGGGGACCTGTTGCTAGTGGAAGTTGCGGGTACAATGATATTCTGTATATAAGTAGATACGCCATCCGTGCCTCAAAGAACGCCGAAGAAGAGTATAGGTTTGTACTCTTTTTTAGGTGTACGCTCATTCGAAATTTGTGTGTGTGCTGTCACTGCATTTCGAACCCTTTTTTTTGAGTGTTTTGTTATATCGTAATAGCTGTCTACCAGTTGTTGGTTCTCCATTAGGGCTGCTCTGTCATGGTCGGGCGTATACTTGCCATTAGAATGGCGTCTTGACGTTCCAGAACCTTGGTATTTAAAAATATATAATGATTTTCGATAAATTAATTCCGGTAAAAAACTTATACTTTGTATTTCATATACATTGTTAGTTTAATTAAAAAGTCACACACCATTTAATAAAATCTGACTAAATATGACGTCAATTACTATTAGTTTTCACATTTTATTATTATCGCGTCACTCGGCGTGCAGTCCATTTAGTTCTAACCTTATGGCTATTTATTAGGTAATTGGTGTTTGATATTCGAAATATGCTATTGTGATTTGAAAAAAATATGATTAAATTTCTCTTGTTTCTTTCGATTGGCATATATTGTAAACCTTACCTAAATCTCATTATGCAAATACTTTAACTAAAACAGCTTGTTAGGACATTAAAGAGTTTAATTTAAATTTGGTAATGACATCCAAACTATTTAAATAAGTGACGAAGAGTCTAATAGAGGCGTATTGAACCAAAATGAACAATTTGTGGTTTTCGAATAGCAATAAGTAATGTGTCTTAAAGGTTGAAAATTGTCTACGCGTCATAGAACAATAGGATTGATTAAGTAATGCAAAAATATTCTGACAGCTACTTAAATGCTCTGTTATCATATTATTATGTCGTCAACGAAACTTTGCGTTGAGTTTCTAGTTAAATTGTCGTTACTGATAACCTTATTTTTGTTCTGTACGCTTTTCGTTCGTTACGGCTATATATGGGCAGTTTAAAATATTCAATGGTGATTATATTGGGTAACATTTAAATTTATTGGGTAATTTAACTGCGGTCAGTTTTAACAATTTTATAGTTTTACTAAATAAAAATTTAACTCATTTATCTATATTGATTTCTCTTCATAATTCTCATCAAAAGTCAAAACCTTTTCACTATGAGGTACTTGGTAGACATTACTAGTATTATTAAAGAAACAAGTTTTCATTTAATTTATTAACTCACGGTCATTGGTCATCTGACTAACAAATGACACAACAACGTTCAGCTATCTGGTTGCAGCAACGACATGGCTAGTTCTTCTTCAGCCATTTGATTGGATCGTTTAACCTAGGCGTCCAATTGGATCGCTATTTAATCCATTGAACGCGGAATCCAGTCACAATAGAAAATCTATTTTGTTTTAAGTGTCATAGGCCGAAAGGGTTAATTAGGTGACTGCGACATGTCTTGCTTGGTTACTATTTATTTTTTTAACATGAAGCTGTGGTTTTTTAAGTCTAATGTGCTCATAGTACTCTCAAACTTATAACTACAGATAGACAGGTCCATATTGAGCTTACTTGATCTTTGATAAGTTGGAATCTGGCGTTGTATAGTTTTCAGGACCTCAAACTATAAAACAGTGATGTCTTCACTTAGTCTTATATTTTTTTTCTCTTCCTTTTGCATTCCACTGCTGCTTCCTACCGGGAGGGCTGAGGTTCAAATCCGACACGTACCAATGTATTTTTGAATTTTCGAAAATATATGTACGTTATCCGACGCTCTTAAGGTGAAGGAAACATCGTGAGGAAACCTTCATGCACGCTGCGAAGAGATTCGAAGGTTGTGTGAGAAGTCGTCCAATCCGCACTGGCCCGCGTGGACGACTAAGGCCTAATCATATCACGGTAGGCTCGTGCCCCTCAGTGGGGACGTTTAATGAGCTGATTGATGATAATTAGATTTTGTGGTTTGGAAATAAACAAGTTTTGATATATTTTTTTTTAATATTTTTACAACTAATTTTTCGCGTTTCAGGGATGTCACTTGCCTGGTGTTAAGCACAGACGATGCTCCTAGGATAGAGCACGCTTTCCTACATAATTACCTATTCACTTTGATTTATAGGTTCCCAGATTGTACTTTTCGGAATCCCAAGATTGCAACTATGTTTAAAAAATCTGTTGATAAGTCCGGGTTCCGAGTAAATATGGCAACCCTATTTGTACTAAACGAATGACGTTACACGAAGTTAACAATAAATAAAAAACATGAATAGAAACGGTTCGAAACAAGGAAATTACTTTCGTTCGCATTAGTGAAAATGAAAGACAGGCTAATAGTCATTTTAGTACACACGCGGTAGTGCGCTGGAAAGTCGGGAAAGCGACGCCGGCGCAGCCGTCCGCGTTCCGATGCGCTACGACCCCTCGGGTCATTCATAAAAATATTTAACCGGCGTTATACTCTCATCACATTGTGCGTAGTTATGTGCAGTAGACGGGAATACTTAGCACGTCGACCTACTTAATAGATTCACTTCTGATTGGAGGCTTTTGTCTGTTATGACTGCTTTTTTCTATGGCGTTTTCTTAGAAGGAGAGGCGGAAAAAATATGTTATGATTTTGGAAGCTATGCCATTCATAATGGGGAGTGGTAATAAATGTTATAATCTAACTATGACTTAATCAGTTTTCCCTTGATCTGTAAATTTGATGATGACAATTCAAGCAGTTATAAAACATTTAACTACACGTAATAATTATCAAGAATTATTATATTAGCTTGGGCCCGTTGAGCTCTTTTCGGCCTTTCAGCCGTTGAGGCGTGAAAGCATAACAAACAAACAGACAGACCGAGGGGCAATGTTACTTTCGCATTTCTAATATTAGTTGGGATTTTGACGTTGCGCATGCGTCTTTCCGTCGTTTTTAACTTCCTACCTTGATATCAGCGAAGTCCCATATACATTTTCCCCCCCCACTTTTAAAGCTTTGGGGGTCATTAACAAAAAAGAGGTTGCAAAATTTGATTTCTTGACAAATTTCTACGTCTTTACTTCGTTATTTAGCTGCCTACTTTGAAAACTGCGAAGTCTCACATATTTTTTTTCTGTTCTTAAAGTTTGACAGCGTACTCGTTGCTGCTTTGGGTTTTGAGGTGTCCGGGGATGACAGTCTCACTTAACATCAAATAAAAGATTCCTGTCTTATATTCGTGATTTAGGTACGGATTTCATTCATTGACTTACATTTTTAAAATTAAAAGTTGTATTTATTAAAATATAAAGACACAAACAGCTTTTGCATTTTTTTGTCTTACTTAATATATTATTCAAAAAATTCAAAATTCTTTATTCAAATTAGGCTTACAAAAAGCACTTATGAACGTCAAAAAATATACAAAAATATAATAAAACAATTATGAAAATGAAAATGAAATGAAAAGTGTTTTTCAGTTTAGGTCCTTAAAGAACACTTATGAATGTCAAATGAAGCTACCACTGGTTCGGGAGGTAGTTTTCCACTGAGAAGAAACCAGCAAGAAACTCAGTAGTTACTCTTTTCAAAAAAATTGTTGAATACAGATTCATTTGTAATCAAAATAATTATATAAAGCAAATTATATTTTCAATTTTTATCGTATTATGTATTGGTAAAATATAATAATCTACAAAAGTACTATTAAGCAGTTAAGTATTATATAAATTTAAATAGATGACAACAAAAAAAAACAAAAGTAGTGCAGGCGTGGAAATCAACATGTCCATGAGTTTTTATCATTTATATAATCTTCAACACTATAGTAAGCTTTTTTTATTAAAATAGACTTTACATGAGACTTAAACTTATGCAGGGGTAAATCAATTACATTTTGTGGTAGCTTATTAAATATTTTAATGCTTAATCCCACAAATGAGTTCCCAACCTTATGCAATCTAAGATTTGGAACGGCAAGTTTGTGTTTGTTCCTAGTGTTCAAACTATGATTATCTGACTTTTTTGAAAATACATGTAAATTTTTGTGTACATAGATGACGCAGTCTAGAATGTACTGAGACGGTAATGTTAAAATATTTATTTGTTTAAATAATTCCCTTAGTGAGTCACGTGATTTAAGGCCGTATATGGCACGGATGGATCTTTTCTGCAATACAAAAATTGTTTGTAGATCAGCAGCAGACCCCCACAAAAGTAGACCATAAGACATCACGCTGTGAAAATAGCTAAAATACACAAGTCTTGCAGTCTCAATATCAGTGAGACTTCTTATCTTCCTTACAGCATATGCAGCGGAACTAAGCCTTCCTGCCAAAGCCGCAATATGGGGACCCCACTGCAATTTTGCGTCTAATTTTATACCCAGGAAAACGGTTGAATTTATTACTTCCATGGGTCCTTCATCCAAAGTGATGAAAGTATCTACCTGCCTTACATTAGGCATTGTGAACTTAATACATTTGGTTTCTTAGAGTTAAGAAGTAAATTATTGGTCGTAAACCAATGTAATACCTGAGAAAGTGTAGTATTTACATCGTCAAAAGTTTCTTTTTGTCTATCCACGTTAAATATAAGAGATGTATCATCAGCAAATAATACAGTTTCACATAGGTTTTGAGTATAATAAGGTAGATCATTTATATAAATTAAAAATAATAAAGGTCCCAATATTGAGCCCTGGGGAACGCCCATCAATAAAAGGGCTCCGCTGGAACTTGTTTCTCCGACATGTACGTTTTGGACTCTATTCGTTAAATATGATTGTATTAAATTAAGAGCGTCCTTATCGACACCGTAATGCTTCAACTTCATGAGGAGAGTATTATGGTTAACGCAATCGAATGCCTTCGATAGATCGCAGAATATTCCTATAGCATCTTGCTTATTTTCCCACGCCTCAAAAATATGTTTCATTAGTGCCACTCCTGCATCAGTAGTGGATCTGCCTTTAGTAAATCCAAATTGATTGCTATGTAATAGTTTGTTTACGTTGAAATGAGACAATAATTGATTAAATATAATTTTTTCAAATATCTTACTTAGAGCTGGGAGAATAGAGATAGGTCTGTAGTGAGACGGGTCACTCTTTTCTCCAGATTTGAATAAAGGTATGATTTTACTGAATTTCATCAAATTTGGAAATTTGCCCTGGTCAACACACTGATTAAAAATAACAGCTAAGTGAGGAGCAATACATATAATTATATTTTTAAGTATTTCTGTAGAGAGTCCCCATAAATCCTCTGTTTTTTTAATATTTAACTCTTTAAAAGTTCTAATGATTATCCCTGCATTTACATGTGTAAATCTAAAAGACGTTTTGCACTCATCAACATGTGACTTGAGGAGAGAAACAGCAAGATGAGGATTTGAATTTAATTTACTAGTTACAGTGACAGCAATATTAGTAAAGAACTTTTCAAATGCATCTGCCACCTGAGAGTCAGTATCAAGACTCCTGCCATCAATATTCAGTGAGATCTTGTTATCTTGTGTTTTATTTTTACAAGTCTCCTTATTGATGATATTCCACGAAACTTTACTTTTATTAGTAGCATTGATTATTTTATTTTTAAAATAATTAGCTTTAGCTACTGCGCAAACTTTTTTGAATAATTTTGAATAATTTCTAACATACTCTATGATAACAGGGTCATTAGTATTATCCTTAACATACAATTCAAATAACTTTTTTCTACTTGTATAAATACCAGTAGTGGCCCAGTCGCTAAATTTAGATTTTAAAGTATTTAATCTGACATGTTTTTTTGGAAATGTACCATTAAATTCCTTTTCAATTACACTAAATAATTTATTATAATGTTCATCGACATTTTCATTACTATAAGTTAATAAAGGCAACTTGCTAGATATATTTTCCTTAAATTTTTCTATGCGATATGTTGTAATTGGCCGACAAACAAAATTACATGAAGTTGGGGCAAGACGGTGCTCAAACGATGCCATCTGTCCGCTATGATCAGAATTAATGAAATTTATTATACTCTTGTCATTTATATCAAAATTACAAAAAATGTTGTCTAAACAAGTGGCCGAGATTGAAGTAATTCTTGTAGGTTCATTAAAAAGATTAATTAAATTAAATGATTTAAAAAGATTTAGAAACCTAACAGTATTTGGTGAATTTTCTAAAATGTTAATGTTAAAATCACCACAAACAATAACTTTTTTACTAGATGAACTTATTTTTCTTAATACTTCTTCCATAGTAGTCTCAAATACATTAAAATTCCCTGATGGAGGCCTGTACACACAAACGATTACATGTTGCTCCAGCTCTGCACACGCTAGTTCAATAGTTCGTTCCACAGAAAGCGACACCACATCTTTACGCTCTTTAAATTTAATTTTATTATTAAATAATATTAGTGACCCGCCTCTAATAGCCGATTTCCTAGTAAACGAACTACTGACCATATAGTTATCAATTAAAAATACTAAACTAAAATAAATTAAATCTCTAAAACTTCTCTCCGATGTCAGCTTTAAGCTTACAATTAAGTCACAGTATGAGAATCGTCATTCAGAGATAGGCACAAGGGAGTATCTTGATTCAAATTATATATTTAATAACAGCATATGTCGTTTTCTTTCTCTTTTATTGATTTTGTGTTTCTTCGTACGTACGTTGCTATGGGATGTAATGTAATTTTGATTGTATAGCAACACAACATTTTTATCTATGCATTTGAGCATACTTTTGGTGAATATAAGAAAAGCTTTTATTAGCCTTACAATTCAAATTAATTTCACTATAACATACTTTGTGTAACGCCGTTGGTTTCTTCATAAATAAATAATAACAAAAAACGTTAACGGGACGGTCAGTTTGCTCTCCTGGTGGTAAGTGATGCGCTATATCATGCAGTATTGGTGGATATTAATAAAAAGTACATGTAATATAATACTTACGAAGCCAACGTTACGGTGATCATGAAAAGTAGAGATAAAATAGATGATTTGTATTGACGTTCAACATTTGTATCAAATAAATAATTGATTTGTCACGGTAAAATTTTATCAAATCGATAACTTATCATGATTGCAGAATATCTTCGATAAAGTTATTGAACTATGTTAGCTAAGGCACGTACTGTACACAATTATACAGAACTTGTAATACCCTGGTATTTCTTGACGTGACAATGATGAAATTTTTAGTTTTAGCGATAAAGTAACCACATGTTGACGACCCATTTGGTGTTGCGGTTGAGAGGTCGGCTGCAACACCAAGGGTTCCGGGTTCGATCCCCGGGCAGTACAAACATTTGTGTGCATGAACATGTCTGTTTGTAATGGCTGGGTGTTTTTTGTATGATATGTATGTATTTACGAAAAAAAAAAATGTATTTAAGTATATTTATCCGTTGTTTAGTACCATAATACAGGCTTCACGCTTAACTCGGGGCTAGATGGCGCTGTGTGAATGTCAGNTGAAATTTATTAGTTTTAGCGATAAAGTAACCACATGTATCTGAGACGAATTCTTTATTGATAATTCGCCTAAACTAACGAAAACTTTTACGTTAATCGGTGAATGTATTTCTTATTTTTAATCTGCTTGTATGCAAAACAAACATATTTACCGACCTTATACTTAACAAGGTTGCCAATAACTTTTAATTGTACAGTTTTAAGAATAAAGCCTTAAATGCTTAAGTAGAGTACGAGTAATGCCAGTGATACCAACATCGCAGTAAAAAATATATTTTATGTATATAGTATAAAGATAAATAAATAAGAAGGTGAGAAAAAAGATAAATCCATACATACTTATTGTTTTACATGTCATCCACTTGAAAATTAAGAATTAATTATTTAACCATTTCTATTTACCTTTCTCAAAATTTATATATTTTTTAGTTTGTTTTCTGTATTTTTTTGTTACATTTCTTTTTTCGCTTCTCTAAATTAATTCCTCTGTGCATTTTCTTATTTCGTTTCCACACGAATATGAATAAGAAGCAAGGGAATGGAAATTAAAATGTGTTGAATAACTTTTGTATAGGTATGATGGCACAAAAATGGTAGCTTCATGTACCTACAATATACGAGTATCATCTTTATCAACAAATTGACATGTATAAATGTCAACACTTATTTGCGTCGTCATTCGCCACATTTACTTTTCCTCTGTATTGAGTTACGATCCAGGTAAAAGGTCACGTGTAATACGACACAAACCGTTTCAACTCAGTTGTCATCCAACAATAGCTCATCATCAAAGCGTAGAAAATGTAGAATTAAAAACCAAGTTTTTCCTCATCTGTTGACAAGTGTTATAAATCACTGTAGCCGTGTTTATTTTACGATCCGGCTATAATCGTCAAGTTGGCGGTTTTGCAATGGCTGCGCGACCCAAACCGAATACGTGCTTTTTAGGGTTAGCGCATTTGGCCGATTCAGTTATTTTTTTTCAATGATGGCGTTTACAGCTTCACCATGCCAGCCGTTAGCGTAGATTACTTTCAGGCTTAAAAACTTTATGCTCCTTGCATTAAGTATTAATCCAAAGTGGTACTACGACCATGCTTTTAAGGGGGTTTCAGGAATGGCAGGATAAGATAGAGACTGTTCGGATGTATAAGCGGTTACGGAGATGGCGTCCTGTCAGAGGGGACGTCTGCGTCTAGGCAGTCGCGTGCTTTCCGAGGAAGGCTATGCTTGCGGGCATGAGTAAATATTGGTACTACTGTTCGCTGCCGTTGGGGACTGATATACTTCTAATTATATTTGAAAAAATATGAGCTTAGTTATTTAATGGTACTTTTTTTAAATATAAAACTGACGATCTTATATATAATTTATAAATATTTACATTTTAATGCATATTATCATAAAAAAATGAAACGAAACATCTTAAAAACACATAATCGGATTTTCATAATATTAGAACAAAAATTAACAATATTGTTAACATACTTTCAATTCGATATATCATGTCTGGCCATTTCTCATTGATATCTACCCATTTCGTTCCTTATGATAAACGCAACCCTAGGCAAGAGTCGTAAAGACCAGATATATTCGAGCATGCCCATTATCTATTTCTGTAACGCCATGCACACTTACCTCTTACTAACCTGCTGAGTATTCACCGATGGCAGTTTCTGTTTATAACCATATTAGTTCAAACATGAACTAAACTTTGTAGATACGGACACAAGATTTTTTTCTCGTCTGCATTTGAATACGCTGTTGAATTGTAATAACTCTGACTCTAAATTTACGTATATTAAAGTACTTACTTCTCAGAAAGCCTAATATGATATTTTATGATATTATGTTTCATCAACGTCAGGTATAGGGTGTATCTCTATAGGCCTTATTCATCCACGCGGGCCTAGTGCGAATTGGCCGACTCCTCGCACATCTTTTCAACTTCTTCGTAGGTGTGCGCAGGTTTAAGGATAAGATCAGAAGTAATTTTATCCGTAAGATAACTAAGTTGACGCCAGTTTAACAAAGCTCGCCAGATAAGCAAGTTGATGTGTCAGTAGGCTGGTCGTGTATGCCGTAGAACCGATAGCTTTTCTTTTTTCGAACTGACTACTGTTTTTGGCCGCAGATGCCCTTTAAAGCTTCACTGGGCAATTGGTGAGCGCAGATGGCTCTCGGCCTTAGAACCGATAGCTGTTGGAGCACACGAGTTCTGGTTCGAGACCGCGTCTTGGCAGGCGTAGCGTAGGACGCCCTCCGGCCTGATAGACGGACGATTTACGAAAGGTCTCTGGTCGAGGAGGAGTGAAAAGGCCCGGATATCTGACGCTAGGGAATTTTTTTAGGGAAACCTATGTCCAGTAGAGCGTTTGTTAAGAGCGTTGGTGGTTCATTGGTGTGAACTTTCCGTTTGTAGGGTACAGATTAATTTTCCGCCACATACCAATATCTTTTCGAATTTTAAAATTATATATACGTTTATCCGACGCTCTTACATTGAAGGAAAACATCGTTGAGGAAACCTGCGCTCGACTACGAAGAAAATCGAAGACCTATACGAGTAGGCTTTTACACCCTTGGTGAGAACGTGTAATAAGCTAATGATGATGATGCAGTGGACTCTGCGATAGGCTGAAGAGAGATTTGAAGTTTGTTAAAATGTAGTAAAATGCTCGTGGAAATCTTCAGTACCTATACGCTTTTACGTCATCTTACGCGGAACTCATGCTTTACTATACATAACATACGGATTTCTTGAATTGTTAGAGTAATAAGTGGCACATGATGCAGTGTGGCAAGAGTGCAAGGCGGCGAGCGGTGTTACGTGCGCCTCCCTTATGCGCAAACCTGTTAAGCGAATCGCTTGGAAAATATGTCGTCGTTCGCGCGTGCAAGTCAACCAACGTCGGTGTTCATTACACTGTGGTATTTAACTTTTCATGCAATTGCCTTTTTTTTTCATTATCTACCCGATAACACACAAGTTGTATCATTGGGAATTGGCTTGGCCGCTTACAACCATATTGCAATTACTGATAAGATTATTTACGCTTTGACATTTCAGTGCAAGGTTTCATTTATTTTGAAAATAGTTTTGTGAAGTTTACTTTATTGCAGATACTTATCTGTATGGGAACAGATGATTGTACGCATTGTCAAAACACCCATTAGACAAACACATTTCATTATTCATTTATTATAAAAGATTCTTAAAATATTGTTTTATTAAATTCGTATAAAGCATTTATTTTTGTAGAGACGGGATTTTGAAAATGACTTAAATAAATATTAAACTAAAATTACATTACTTTATTTTAATACTACGTTATCTATTAAATTTAAAGAAAAATCATAAAAATTAATATATTCCCAAAACTGCCTGCTAGGAATCGAGTAAACTCTTGTTTACTTGAAAGTGATGATTACAATATAAAAAATCAAGATAAGGATTAATTTATTTATTAAAGATTATGAGTGTCTCTTACATCAATTAGATGATCACTATGAAATCTATCAAGAGTGGTAAATACTGACGCGTTGCAGTTGCTGCGGTATCGTGATTGTGTCGAGAAACGTGTCTTTATTATTAATTTACAGACAGAGAGGAATGGAAATCATTCATTGCAAGCGCTGCGAAAGCCAGTACATGAAAACAACATTCTTGGATGTCTTCTATTAAATATTTGTGAAGTTCATTAACTTTGTGTCTTAGTGGTCATTGGGTTAAAATTACAGCGTGACAGTATAGGGTGCAATTCAAAGAATTGTTAAAAATCTGTACGATATACTCATTTTTATGAAAAGATTTATTACTGAGTGTCTTGCTGGATTCTTCTCAGTAAAAAACTAGTTACAGTCCGAACCAGTGTAAGGACCTAAACTGAATAAAGACTATAATTTGATGTTTTGGTTGATTTGCCAACACCTCACAAAGACATCCTCAAACTCAGCGTTTAGTATTCTCCTGCCATATTCTTACGGTTACTTCAACCGTATTCTGAGCTGACTGGTAGGTATAAGTTTATCAAATTTGCCATGACTCGTACTATGAAAGTAAATTAAATCAATAATTTCAACTTATTCAAAATAATTCTATACCGTTTTCTTTTTCGCTTTATAATTAATCTATGTGACTATATTTTTAACAATGCTTAGAATGGGTTTCTTATCGCGTTTACGTCGTAACATGACTGCTCAACATTAATAGCTGGAAACTCTGTTAGCTACTACCACGATTAAGCAAATAAAAACTGCATACTTGCTATAATAAACTATGAAAGATTTGCAAATTGAAAATTAACTTATAAAATAAATTAATTATTTTTCTATTATGTTCAGTCAGTTCAGGAAAACACCCAGATCTTTACAAACATACATGTTCTGCACACAAAATGTTTGTATTGCATGATAATTGAACCGGGGACCTTTGGTGTCGAAGCTGACTTCTAAACCATTACGATATACAGTTCGTCTCATATCTTAAATAAACCACATTAAACTTAGGTATTGCTCTAAACTCAGAACAATGAAACAGTGCTAACATGCAGGCATAGAAATCGTTACAAAAATCGAACGCACTGCTCAGAATCCAAAACTACATTCTCATTTCTACATTTACATGCGAAATTAAATTAATAATAAATTGGGATGTTGGAAAGTGCTCACAATTGCAATGACGAGTAACAATGATGCACGCGGCGGCGGGTTAAGTACTTTACGAAAATAAAGGCACAGAACGGGCACAATGACTCAGATGGAATTCAGTGGTGCCGCCATACGGAGCTTCGTCGGAATCAGAAATACAATCCTAATTATAATCGCACGCATCCGTCCAGCACCTCAATCGTGCGCTAACGCAGTTCAGGCGCGTCAAATTTTTGAAACATAGATACTATTTGCTTGGAAATAATGTGTACCTATACAGCACTAGTTTGTTCCTGCGGTTTTGCTAGCGGTAGATTTAGTGTATTCATTAATGTTGATGCTTAAATTGTTTTAGTAGTACAAAACAAATTTACAAATATCCAACTTCATCATAATCATCAGCCTGCAACTACCCACTTCAGGTCACAGGCCCTGCTGCATAGCAAAGCTATGGGGAGATTGGGCCATATATCACCATTCGGGGCCTATGCGGATTGGATCTACGTTATAAACTATAACATGTCCTATAGACATTTTAGTTTCCTTAGTAAGTGAACAGAGAAGAAATGTAAAATATAAAAATCGAAGATATTTTAGTCAAAGTCAAGTCAAAAACATTTATTTCAAATTAGGCTTACAAAAAGCACTTATGAACGTCAAAAAATAAACAAAAATATAATGAAAAACGATTAAAATACTAGACTAAAATATGAGTTTTGATGCTTTGAAAAAAAAAGCGCTTCAGTGGTTTGGCCTGTTGGATTGTGTTAGTTAGAACGTTTCTAGTCATGTCTTCTTTATGATAGGAGATGCAAGGATAAAAAATGTGTTCATGTTGGGCACGCGGTTCGTTCGAAAGCTTAAAAGCGCTTCAAAAGGGGGTGGAGAGCTAGAATTATTAAAATATTACAAATATATATTTCCACAAAAAAAACAAAATACTACAAATATACATTTAGCCTACACGGGTAGGCTCGTGCCCCTCGGTAGGGACGTTTAATGAGCTGATGATGATATATTTCCACATACGGCATACTCGTCGCCCCAATTCGACTGAAAAGATTTAATGCTATAGCAGGCAAATGAGCAAACGGCTCATCTGATGGTAAATGACACCGCCGCCCATGTACATTTGCACTGAAATGCGTATTTAAACAGACAATTTTACAATATCAGCTTTAGGTATTAGTTAAATATACATGAACTGAAGCAAGAGTGGCAACAAATAGTGTATATATTATCCTTAACAAATGGCCGTTGGTGTAGCAAGGTTCTTGAAAAGAGACCATGTACCGGCAAGCGCAGCGTAGGACTGCCACCATTGATTTAAATATATTTCACCTTAATGACTGCCACCCACAATACGGACAGATGACCTTAAGAAACGTCTAACACATCCTTAGGATACATTCTCATACATATATATTTATCTTTACAAATTTCTCATTTAGGTCTTACTTTGACATCAGGGATTGAAGGTACTTTACTTTAGTTATATTACTTTTAGCTCCTGTTGCTACCGTATATGGTGGTATGAATTGTATGCAGTTATATTGTTCCTTACCTAGCGTACTTGAAAGGCAAAAAAAGCATGACTTCTATGGAAAAATCCTTATATTTTAGGAAACTCCCAATAACGTATTTTTATAGTTTTATATACTGCGGCTCTAGCTCACGTGTTGGGACTTGCACACATGGTCTGCGGCGTGGTTAACTTTAAAATTTCTGAGGACAAATCCTGAGATATGGTAACCCTATCCTTACCCAGAGGGTAAACTAAGGTCCCTATTTCTGAATATCTGCGAAATAAATGGACGTCGTACAGAAAACGTGTTTTTTAGTTTGTAGTTTTTTAGATTGTGTTAACTTTTCTAGTGCGAGTTTTTTCGGCTCGCACTAGGTTATTTTTAGTTTTATTTGTACAATTAATTACCTCTTTGTGTATAAGAGATACTTCAAAAGAAATAGTGCATTTAGGCTGTAGTCAGCAAGATAGGCAAGACCCTATCAAACAAGGGCTTCAGACTACTTCAAGTTCCTATTATTAAAATCAATTGTATCTCAGCAAAAGTCCATGTGCGTATAGGTTGTGTGCAATCCGTTGCCGCAATGCGGAGGGAGAAAAGCCAGACATTAAATCCTTCCGGTGTTTACCAGGACGCTTAAGCGTCTTTTGATTCATCTTAATAAACATTATAAGAGTAAAAAATGTTGTAAAGTTATAATGTAAGTAATGTTGTAAACTATATAGGTTTAGGTTCACTGAGAAGGCGCTGCTATCCGGGTAGAGGCCGGTCACTGCTTAGTGTTTTCCCTAAGCCCCTTTTTATGGCACACGCAGCATGAGTATGGATTCGTGACAATGGTATTCTAATCTGCCGTCATTACTAGCACATGATGTAGGTAATTGAAAACTGTAAAGTCACTCTTCACAAGATGCGTTTTTATCTTTGTGGCATTAGCTGTTATACTGATATGGTATGCCTGTGTGCAACGCAAGCGACTATTATCAAAATTTTGTCTGATACCTTTACACATACGTTTCAGCCGTGTATCGCGTTTGTAATACATTAGCACAGCGTTGATTTACACGGGTGGCGTGGGCGAGTCTATTCATAGTCATGTACTAAATATAGTGGCCGATTCCCTATTATTCCGCCACTGACTCAGTGAGAGACTCGGTTCCGCTTTTTAAAGTAGATCGACAATTTGTGTTATTTAATTTTTTTTTATTTATCTATGACGCGATGTAGAGTTCGTTCACCTGGAAAAGAGATACGTAAAAGTGTATGAACTGTGCCGCCTTTGGGTATTAAAGGAGTCCTGTGTTAAGATATCAACCCATTGAGCGCCGGGAATCCAGACACAAAAGAAAATCTATTGTTTGTATTGATGATTGGGTGCTTTATAGGCTTTATGAGATCTGTAGCCACTGCGACTTGTAAGATATATATATATATATATATATATATATATATATATATATATATTGTGATTTGCTCCACTTAGTCATTTGGCAATTGATAGGTTGCTGTAGAAGATGAGTTCTGTAATAAGAGCCTTTCGTCTTGGCAAGCGTGATTTAGAATGCCTTTTCAATATGTAGTGTATACTATATATTAGGAAATCGGAGAATAGGGGTTTCTGTCGCAAAAGGGCGTTCTTCTATGTCCAGAAGTTAATTTGTCGTCATTGATAATTATTGAAATGAATATTTATAAACTTTATGTCAAAAATACACTCGTAGGTGTATATATAGAAAATAACTAAACCTTGCCAGTGCTGGAAATATTTATAATACTAGTTTCTCAATCTAGTAAGGATCTAATTACAAAACGAGAAAGGCACTAAAGCATCCCAAGGACTCATTGAGCGCGGGCATATGCAAACGCAAGCAGGTAGGGCCGTCTCGTGCCGCACATCTGCCGCCTGCGCCCGCGCAGCGCGTGGCAACTAGCACCCGTTGCGAGTCATGAGAACGAACCTATTCGCGGCAACTCGACTCTTCGCCTAAAACCGGTAAAGCTGTGAAGACCATATATGATCAACAACATCGTTCTTTTCGATAACGGCTTAGTTTTTGTATTTAAGTATCACATGTCAGACGGGCATTACTCAACTCATGCGGCACTATCTTCTCGGCGACAATCCGTCTTTAATTAAAACCATGTTAATGTATTGTATAGACACTGTAGTCAATAGTGCGCGTGGTTTTTTTCATGGTACTTCATTTGCATCACGTCATATACGGAACTTCGGCCATATCCGAAATTTCAGAGGCTGTTGGTAGTAGACATCTTTGGTGACGACTTTTGTCTAGTGATATAACTTGGACGTGATTTTATAATGTGGCCTAGATAGTAAAGACACGCCACCTAAATTGCCACGATGTAGTTGTAAAGACACCCATTGACTGCCAACTATAATAATATAGTCAATAAAAAACAGGCGACGGAAAGTTTTTTTCTATTTTACTTCCACGCCCCTAAATTTTGTCGTCTGGCACACGAAATTACTCGTATATGACACATATGTTTATTTTAATTATTAAGAGAAGTGATTACCGCTCTCTGTCGCGGTAATATTTTATTTTTATCGGTAATAATTGGCTTCATTGGTCCCGTAGCCATAACATGACAAGATACTTTATGATATATGGATTCTGATAGATTTTTATCTCAAGTAATATGAAGCACATTATTAAGTCAGTGTTAAACATGGTGTTCGTTTGACTACAGATGCAGTGACTTGAAATAAAGTGGTTGTAGCATACTACCGCGCGGTCTTATAACTTAGACCAGTCTCACCTCACATACGTCGGGAGCGAAGCTAATTATAATCGACTAAACATCATCGAGTTTTCGTAACTTAGGGTTGCGCCTGCGCCATGTATTTTTAAATGTGTTTTTTTCTAACACTTCCTATTCCTGGTTCAGATACTGATTTAGATTATAGGCTTTCTCGTTTACAGCATACGCATGGTGTACATTGAGTATACAGTTTGAATAATGGCTGATCATTTTTGATTCGTCTGTCCTATATTTATTGCTAGTTTTGTGTAGTATCCAGAGTTGGGAAATTGCTCTGTAGTGTCTTTTTGGGATGGTCTGTGTGCAGTAGTAGACTACCAACTTTAGGTGATTCGATTATCTTTTTATTCAATAGCAATTATTCAGCAACAAGTTATGAAAACTGTAAGGAGATTTTCAATAGTTAAATAACTCATAAAGAAATACGGTGCCGGTAGCGTACTACTCCATTGCGTAGGATAAGGCAGGCAGGATGTTAAACTTCCCGGTTAGGTAAGTCTGCTATGAAGTTTTTGTGATGGAAGTCGTTAGTTGAGTCGATTACTTTAAAGAAAAGAAGTAAGCACAACAACAGTGATCTTGCCGGGTCGTGATAAGTACAAATTGTCACATACATATAATATACTTTCTTCTCTAGGCTCTCGAAAAGGGGACAACGTGCTGATGGTAACTTAAATAAGGCCCGCATTCTAGAACGAGACGCAAGCGTTGATTTTTACTTAAATAGAGTTAGAATGGGATAGCGCTCTATACGATAAATAGCGCCAGCTCTTTCTTACTCAATTTAAATAAAGATCAACTCTCTCGTTCTAGAATACTGGCCTTAAAGTCGCAATGCGTATCTCAAGCTAGAAAATGAATTAAAACTATACTAAAATCATCATGGTGGCGTAAGCCATAGTTGAGATGGAGGTACAAATATAACCTTACGCACGAGCACGATCTGAGGGATGTCAAACTATTATTTCTGTTTTATAAACAGACATTATAGTAGTTATAATTATTCATTTGTTTTTTTTTTATAACATAGGGAGGCAAACGAGCATGCGGTTCACCTGATGGAAAGTGTCACCGCCGCCCACGGACATTTGCAACAGCTGAGGTCGCAGGCCCGTGCGCTGCCGGCCCTTTATATAAGAAAACGCTCTCTTTTTGAAAGATGCCAGGTCATATCGTTCCGGAAACGTTTCCGATGGCAACTGATTCCACAAATTAATGTTTGCTATGAACAGCCCTAATCATCGCATAAAGGCTTGTCTGGTTACAAGGGGCTGGTTGTATCTTGAGTCACCTCAGCAACCTGGAATTTGCACATATGCGTATTTTCTAAAAATAAATTCTAGTTGTGCTAATGTTCTGTTTATATGTTTTAACTGAATTCGCGCTCACCTTGATATTACAATATACATTGTTGGTTTAGTTAAACACTTTCGGTAAGTAAATAGTATTATGTTTTTTCATTGACAAAAATATTTGTCAAAATTAGTTACGTGTGCTGCTCCATCCATTCGAGTAGTGTTAAGCTATAGCCCGAGTAATCTTAAAACTATACGTAAATGGATTTGTTGGTGATACTAAAATTGCACAAGTAAATATAGTGAATATTACTAAAATCCATCAAACTTAGAAAAAATGGAAATTTGAGTTTTACTGTCGAAATGTTATATATAATGCTATCATGGACAAAAGAGATGCAGTCTCACTAACAATAAAGTGTGTCAAAATTAGGCCGGATTTTGTATGAAAATGAGGAATTTGGCTCGTATTTGTCAACAGAGCCTAGAAAAGAAACTTTAAAAAACATGGTAAACTGGTGAAAAACCGAAGTGATCAAACAGAAATTCTTTTAGTAGTTAAATGAACTATTCTAGTTTAAGACAATAAAATGAATTTACCAAAATTGCAGAAAATTGTTTGTCAAATGCCATAACAGCATCTGCTGTCATTTCGAGGACACATTTTATGTAGTAATGTCACCCGTCCTTTTTTTATACGACTATCATATAAAATTAATGCAGAATAGCTATGCTAAACGAAAAGGCCTGTATCCTGCAGTGGGTGGTAATAGGCTGATGATAACATTCAATTTATTAAATTTGTATGCATATAATATGAATTTCTAGCAAAAATGATTCAATAGAAAAGTTAGAATAAACTTCAAAAATGTTCGTCTTGGCATATAATAAAATAATAAGCGCGTAGGGACGTGACGACCCATCGCCCGCTGGTGGTATATAGCTTTATGCTAGTATCATCGTGCAATCAGTCACCGTCGGGCAGCTTGTGGCGAGCTGATGGTGTGTGCGCGCACCTCGGTCCCGTGTTCCGGGGAAGTCTCTGGTCTTCGCCTTCGTCTCACCGTTGGTGGCGAAGTGGATCCCATGAGGACCAGACTCCACCTCTCGCTTGCCTTCATTGGCCGTCGGGAGTGAGTCGCTAGAGCTATATATATGCTCGGGGTGGAAGTGTCTAATGGCGTAATAGCGAGGAAACCACTCCGAGTGACTTGCGTAGTTACTCGCGATGGCGAAATCGGTGCCGCACCTCTCGACACCCTATCCGCGAGCGCCAGTTGCCTCTCTGTCGCCCCACTGCAGGCGACCATTAGGGGCCAATCTAGCCGCGGCGAGTCACCGCCTGTCTCTTTTACTGTGAGACTAGTTTAATGACAGGCGTCCGTAGTCTCCCCCATAGCCCAGATATCCAGTCCACCAAAACCCAATACCATAGCCAGTATCATAGTTTCCATATATTTACTATAGTCTTTACACCTGGCGGGGGTCATCATGGGTTGTATCCACAGATTTCCCAATACAGGAGATGGGGCAAGCCGCGTTTAAAGTGCGACAAATGTAAGCTCAACGAGCATACACTGGCTGCCAGTTTACGTCTGTGAGACGAGTCAAGACACGAATATTAGAAGAAATTACCGTTTTTTTCCAAAATGCCATCCTGTGCAATTGTAACATGCCATCATCGCAATGAATCAGTAAATTTACCAAGAAATATAATAACTTTTCACAGGTAAGAACCGAAAAGAAATTGCGACACTGGGAGTGCCTATAAACTTGGCGGCTTGTCCAGTCTAATTGTATATTCGGATGTCTGTGGTTGTATCATATTGTGCATTCTGTAATGGCATCCGCCACGTGTAACACTTACAAAGATTCGATTACAAGACATTCGGAAAAAAGGCCTCTGTGCTGTTGGCTTCGGCCCCACACATGCCTTCCAAAAGACAAGGCCACTATTTGGCCCGTGAATCTTAAGGACTTCGAAAACATAATAATAATAATAAATATCCACTGACATTCACACAGCGCCATCTAGTCCCAAGTTAAGCGTGAAGCCTGTATTATGGGTACTAAACAACGGATAAGTATACTTACATACATTTTTTTTGTAAATACATACATATTATACATAGAAAACAGACCATTACAAACAGACATGTTCATGCACACAAGTTTGTACTGCCCGGGGATCGAACCCGGAACCCTTGGTGTTGCAGCCGACCTCTCAACCGCAACACCAAATGGGTCGGGTAATATATTTTGTTAATACAAAACTTATTTACCAAAAACATCTTATTGATACATACTCAAATTATAATGAGTTAGTTGACTAAGACTAGTTGTTCATTAATGACTAAAATGTAGAAACCTAAGAAAAAAAAAAAATTTAAAATTATCTGCATTACTGGTGTTATGCGATAAGAAAAATGCGCAGGTTGTACCCAAACGGGCGTCAAACGTCAGCGGCACTGATTATCCGGCACCGAGCGAGATTCTTTAATCTGTCGCGGGTTGCCTTGTAAATCTTAATTCTGGTGTTCCGTTACAGTAATTCCAGTGTGAGAGCACGGCCGTACATATTTCTCTGGAAACGTATCACCTTGTCGTCGGGTAGCTGGTTGGTTACAATTAAAAAGCGAAAAGAACGTGGATTCCGCTGCGAATTTCGAGAAATATCGACGAGGTCAACGCACTGCGACGCATCGTGGCCGTGCATTCTTAATTTTTACTTATATAAAGGTATATTTGTGGTATGCAATCGGATCAAATACGGGTTAATCTCTTGAGTTTTTGAGTGCTTTAATTAAATGCAAAATGGTCTTGTTCGCAGAACTAAGAACATATTCATGAAGGATCATTATTGCAATACCATTATTTACGTATAGATTCTAATATTTTATTTAAATAGGCCGGCAAACGACGTAGGTGATACCGCCCTATCAATGGACACTTGCAGCCCCAAAAGAGTCACACTTTCGTTGCCTTTAAAAAAAGGAAAGGTTTTGTAGGTCTCCGATTACCATTTACTCAGCAAAATACAACGCAACCTGTTGTTTCACACCAGTCTTCTGAGAGGTCGTGGTATTATTCCGGTCAAGCTGGAATCGTCGTGCAAAGTAAACAATTTTTGATTATGAGTATGTCAGAGAACTATTTATTTTTGTAGTAGTATACTTTAGAATATTATTAATACATTCAAAATTTAATCATAAATGACATAGATGTGTGCAATTATTAATTTTAAATTCAATTATCGAAGCAAATGATAGCTTTAAGTTTATATTGTAAGTAGAAAACACAAATTGTAAAAAGTATTTTCGATTACTTTTTACAATTTGTGTTCCTTATTTCAAACTGAGTCAACTCAGTAAATTTTCACAAAGTCAGATCTTTAAGCTGTTCATAATATCTACGCGATAGTCTGATCAATTCAATGACATACCACACAGCAACAGCAGTAGGTAAGTCTCGGTCAAAAAAGTGCACACACACTGGCGCTGCATTTCATTAGTGTGGCGTAGCGGATGCGAACAATAAAAATATCACCATTGAAAAAAATAAAAAAGCACCACACCAGCTGCGGGGGCAGGTGAAATAATTGGCAATTCTTTGTCTCAGCTTATACAGCAGCGGCTAAAACCTACAGATGCTTAAACATGGGCGCGTTGATGTCTTATTTTGTGTTTTTTTTAAAGGTCCACGTGCCGCTTTAGAGCGTGGTTCGATTGGTTGCAGTTAGTTTAAATCTAACGATGTACATGAATTGATAGTTTATAGAGTCAAGTGTGGGCAAGCATGCTTCGGCATCGTTTAGGCGTGATTGGTCCATTTCGCGATTGGTCCACTCGTGCAAAAAATACAAATTCGCAATATGTATTCGCAATTGATCAAAAATAAAAGGATATCCAAAAAAAACATTTCTATTAAATATAGGGCCCGGAATATTAAAAATATTATAATACCACGGCCTCTAAGAATATTGGTTTCGGTTACTTTGGTTGTACTTGGCCAAGTCAGTGATGTCACCAGAGGCCATAACTTCCTTCCCTCTCTCTACATCGCCTTTGCCTTAAAAAAAAAGTCGACAAGTTGTTACTTGACTTTCCCAAAAAAGCTTTATACAAGTGGCTAATTAATTATGACGTTTCGCCTTTGTAGTTAGTAGTAGGTACAGTTTATGAATTTGTACTACAACTATATCATAATTCTGTCGTCATTTTCTGGCACGTACGACAAAACTGTGGATCGATTTTCCACTGGATACATTCCTTAAAATAAGTCCTTTAAAAAAGAGCCTACATTTTTTGAAGGGCATCGCAACGCATTTCTCAGGTCTGTTTGTGGGCGGCGGTGTCACTTACCTACCATCAGGTAACAAGCTCGTATGCCTCCTGGTAAATAAAAAAGTTTCAACCTATTTCCAAGTGGGACGGGTGGGGTGAGCAATTTTATAAAATATTATTCCAAACTTAAATACCACTTTGATGAAATGATCCTTTTAAAACGATAATAACCTGCTTTTATTTGATTGGTTGAATCTGATTTGTCTTTACAAGCGGACAGATTTCTGCGTTATCAAATAATCATTGTTCTCTACATTTCGATTGTCAACACTGGTGAAATTCCGGAAGAGAGGAATGTGGGTGAGGTAATTCGGTCTGCACATGCGCCGTGCCGCGATTTCTGTTCATACCCGTCCGAATGCCGAAGCGTATTGCGCTGTGAACTGATCGTTTACCAGGTTTTTATCTGTAACTTGGCTGGATATTAACCTCATTGTGCGAGTAAGGTTCTCGTCGTACATACGTTCGGCTACGGTTAGATGAAAACACGTGGTTCTGTGGGACTTATTGCTTTGGAAATAGAGTTGTTAATGGACGTTGTTTCGATACATGGTGGATGTACTAGCGCAACCCGGTCACTTAGCTAGTGCGCATATTATCTCCATTTGCATAGTGCGGACAAGTAGCGGTGTCGACTTACGCGCCACTGCCGCACGTAATGCCTCCAACTGCATCAAAAGTAGAACATAGTTTCTTCTTTTAGATTAGATTAGATTTTGTATTCTGCATGTCTATGACAGTTTGATTCTTTGTGAGAGTGAGTTCTTGAATAACGTTGCTAGAAAACTCAGCGAAATTGAACCGTAAAATAAGACTTGTATTAATGTTTACAACACTATGAATATTGAAAATATTACGATACTGTTAAATTAAATTTATAATTTTATATTTATAAAATTCAAATAATCACCGGTTCAATATGTAGACATTGAGAGAACACTCCGTCAAGAAACTCGTGCTTTGCCTACGATTTTCAATTAATGCTTTTAAAGAGTATAGCAACTTAATTTGCAAGATTTTTTGGCCTTTACAGCTTCCATGGGCAAGTGGCGAGCGCAGATGTCTGTCAGCCTTATGTTATTGGTTTCATTCAACACTGTATCACACATAGTCAGTCTGCCCATGACTGATCACATCACTACACGTCTATCCGTTGACCCATTTAGTTTATAACATGTAAATAAGGTTATTTGTTGAGACTGCGCGAACACCTAATAATTCCTCAGTAGAGTAATGCAACAATTGTTGCCGAAATTAAAAACAAAACATAGATGAGGAACTTGAGGAACATTATCACTAACGCTTACATTACTGTGACATTGGACTAATCACGCGATCATAACAATGGGTATGAATGGACGTTCGCATCACATACCTACCCGGATAATGATGTTATTTGCTTTGCCTTCCGTCATCGCGCTCGGTGTTGCTCGCTTGTTTGTTTCCTTGTGCTCCAAGTTTTATATAGTTACTCGTAATATTTCTGCTATTGACTTCACAGCCCAATGTCTAGGGCTGTAGCATTCTTGGCGAACGCTCAATATTTTTATCGGATATTTTATAACTATTTCGTTTTTATATAGGTAAATAAAAATATCATATTAACCCTAAAGCATGGACTACCAAATACGACCTATTGCGTTGCATAAATCATTTCCTATTGTGGTTGGATTCATGGGCTTAGTATTAAAGCTATAAAAAGTATTCCTTTTTGTATATCAGGATTGTTTCCTTGGTCTAGCTAGAGTGCAGTTTGTTCTGGTGAGTGAGTATCTTGAATTTATTGCATTTATTTAAGTTCAATTCAAATTTTGAGAGGTGTGCGGAATTTGCAGGAATCTACTGATTTTCAATAAAGATTAAAAATAAACGGAGTCATACTGAGTAAGGAGGTTAAGGATATTTTTAAAAGCGCATTTGTTCGATATTGTCAATTTGTAAGATTCTTTTTGAAATTGAAGACTGTGAATATGCAACTAAGTCAGAGACTTGAAGGCGCTTCAGAAAGTCTTTAAACTGGCTTTAGACAGATATTTCATCACAATGAACAGATCGTTTTATTGATTATTAAATCACTTAAATAATAATACGACTGAAAATATTGAATAAACAACCGAGCCGACTTGTTGAACATGATAGATCTATTTTCGCATATTATAGATTTATATTATCTACTAATAATATTCTAGTTAGAAGAAGTTACATTATTCTGACAGCAATCACTGACCATGAAGGCCATCTTAGCAAGTAGTTAGTAATTCTAACTTTCCCCAGACTTCAAGGATCTGTCCGGATTGTGTTGATAAAAAGGATATTTAAATCGTGGAACATGTTAAAAATGTCAAATCAATCAAGAAATACAGTACCTAAACAAATGTTCTGTTTACGCAGTGTTACCTGTTACATTGATTGAACATTTCGCCTTGAATTTTAATGTGCGCGTATGTAATATCAATACTGCTGTATATTAGGAAATAAAGTGTATTTTGCGTACCTACTGTATTTTTTTTAAAATATTTGGCAATTATGTAGACAGTTCCCTGGTGGTAACTGACAGTGACTCTGGTGCCTTTAGTCCGTTGTTATTACTCGTAGTCTGAAGCTAAGTTTCTGTTGGACAAAGCACTTTGAATAATGCATATAGTGATTATGTAGGATAGCATACTCGATTCATGATATTTCGTACGTATATATAACGAAATATATCCCTGTAACGCACCTATAATATATATATAATAATATTTTATTTTATTAAGCGTATAGATACTATTTTCAGCAATCTACTTGTTTAACTTATATTTGAAATTACTGTATTGAAAATTTTATTAAAGTAGTAGTTAGTCGAAATTTAGTATTTACAAAAATAAAATATTTGCACATTATTACTTTCCTACTAAAACTTGACTTGTAAAAGTATGCCAAATTTGTAAAAATACAATTGAGCCAAATAAACAAATACCTTTTTAAAAAATAAATGACTACTGACTTTCTCACGGCACCATCTTGCCCCTGGCAAGGAGCTTGTATTATGTAAATGTTATTTTTGGTTAAAACATAGGTACCAATTTATGTAAAAAAAACCAATGCTTATAGATGTATTATTTCAAACATGGGATGTCAAACACATCAATTGAGCAGACAAGTTCTTAGGTGGAGACTGCGTTTTGGCATGCGTAGCGTAGGACATCTTCGAAAATTCAATTGCTTCATGAGTAAATTAAAAAAAAAACTGTAAGCACTTTTTTAATGCTTTCAAATCGATTTATTTATTACACAATTTCCGATTGTTTTAACCTCGAACAAAGAGAACTGAGCTTGCAGAATACCTTGAATTATGATGGTATTGAAGTTTCAACGGACGAAAATACACCGGGTACCTGCTACTCACTCTAATAATAACTGTTCTTGATACCAGTTTTAGGATCACGAGTTCATGTTAAAGGGAACGATATTTATTCTTCACTAGCTGCGCCTCGCGCTATTACCCGCGGTATAAGGTATTCTCCCGCAGTAAAACAACATAAATCGTTCAGTCACGTTAAAGCGCGCAAAATTACTTTATTTTCCAAAATAATAAGGTTTTTCGAAAATAAAAGTAGCCTATGTTTTAACTTATTATATCAACTATCTCGTCCAAATTTCTCCAGCCATTTCATAGATTACCCTGAACTACAGACAGACATACTTCATATGCATTGAAGAAAAAAATAAATGTTATTGCAATATTACAAACTAGAGATGGGCCGAGTACTCGATCGATACTCGGTGTACTCGGCGGGTTTCTTGATACTCGTACTCGGACGAATAACTCGTTTGAATGCCGAGTATACTTGGTTTAATGAAAGCAAAATATTAAGGTAGATATAATTATAAAACAACCGTGTTATTCAATAATTAATTCAATATTTATCAGTAATATAGCTTAGGAATCCGAGTAAATTATTCGTACAGGTCCAATTATAAGTAGTTATGGATAAAGCTTTAGTTTTTACAATTTCAGCTCTTATAACGTTTTTTTACTTTTTATTTTGGTGTGACACCTAACCTAGCTCATGTATATTCTACTAGGAATTTGATATTTGTGTTTGTAGGTATTCATTAATCTTTGGAACCCATTATATATTATATTTTAAAAGTCTTGATTTGTTAGTTAAAGTTCTGTTGGTATGAGGTGTACAGATTCCTAGGGCGGTTTTGAGCAGTAACTGAAAAAGATGTTTAAATTCAAATTCAAGACGGTATATGATAAGTTTATTTGTATTTTTTTTTATTTTACGGCCTTTCTCTTGAACGCAAACAATTCAAATGTATAAGAGACGGGATCTAAGATGAATATATTGCAGGTACCCATGTGTGTCCCAAAATAATCACAATTTTAGTTGATATTATAACTTTTACATAGCTGAATTTTAGCTTCTGTTATAGCTATTAGCTGCTACTTGGAAATAAATCCCTAGTGAATGTAGATATATTTGCATGTATTATTTTGTCCTCATAGCCGGGCTTATTTAACGTTGTTGTTACATAAGCCCCGAAGACAAAATAATCCAATAAGCTGCATCGGTATTATTTTTATTGAAAATGGTACTGAGTTTCTTGCTGGATTCTTCCCAGTAGGAAACTATAGTCCGAACCAGTATTAGCTTCATTTGATTTTCATGAGTGTTCTCTATGGACTTAAATGGAATTAACGCTTTTTATTTATAAGCTGAATTTAAGAAGTATGCCGATCCTACACTTAATATCAATATTTGGCTGCAGTGTGTATGCTACGATTGTTTTTTAGGAACAACATACTATTAATCAAGGCATATTCAATTTTTAGTTGAATATTCAAGTAAATACACGGAAGAGTGCTTCAACAAAACTTTGCGAAGTGTCTAAAAGTTATAGCAATTTGTATGTGTGAATTAAATATGTACAAGCTTTTGCTTATTTTCAAGCTTTGAATACTCCACCTGAATATTGTAATTAAAAAGAACAACGTGGACTATATCATTCGTTTGTCATTGAAGAATTTATTATCCACTTAACATCATAACTATTGTATTTAACATTAATAAAATAGGTACTTAGTAACAAATTAAAATTCATACATTAAACGTTCTAACATTTACTATGCAGATGTAATTTTGTTTAATCCTCGTGTTTAAACACAAACATTTTGGGGACTGCAATTCGTGGGAGTCGGCAAGAAAAGGATGCCAACCGTGCAAACAAAAGATAGCGGCGTCTTTATTAGCTTAGTAATATGTTCTTAAAATTTGAATGTGACCGCATGAGGTCATTGAGTATTTGGTAACCTGTGACTCATGTCTGTGAAGCGCGAACTTCAAAGACGTGTGACATGCCGACACAAAAATTGATTAATTGAATGCCGATATAAACATTGTCATGTTTCGTTCACATGCTAGGATGTTGATAAGCTTTCGGTATTAGTATTGGTCAGTTGTTCAGATGGAGGCTTTACATTAAGGTTGTTAAATGTTATAATTCTTTGTAATTGGCCCATATTATAATTATATTGAATAAGTAGCTGTCGATTAAAGAGTTTAAGATTTTTGATGTGTTTGCCAATAAATACTTTTATTTGTTAATTAGAATTGGCGATATCGTTACATGAAACCAGTAAACGTACCAGAACGTTACGCGTGTCCGTTTTACAAGTTGGCTGTAAGAATATTTTGTTATCGCTTAATTTTATGTGCGCACGCTACTTCGGTGGTGTTTTACGTGCCATGTGCGCACCAACAAATCGTTTTACGTGTATATTCAATGAATAATGGCCTTTATTACGCCAGCTCAAAGTACAATAAAAACTTTGTGGTTGATTATGTATACTGGCATCAGAGAAACTAAGGTCAGAGTATTGTTGCAATCTTGCTCATAAGTCGATAGTAGATATAACTTGGAAGATATTTAACATTAGTACGTTAACGTTTAAGACTACATTAGATATCATAGTATATAGTTCCCCGCGGTATAAGATTAAAATCGGTGCAACCGTTTCAGAGATTAAAAAATGTTATATATATAATTATATATTGGATAAATATTAGAAAATAAATAAAATTAGTATCAGATGAAAAAATAATATATATATATATATTATATATATATATATATATATGAATGATCAAAAAAATTGATATTTCATTATTACAACCTGATATATATACCTATATATATATTTATATATACTTAAATCGATTAATAAGCCTATGAAGTCCCATTAATGGCAATATGTATTTTGGCATAGGTAATTTTACACAACATGCCTGTGGAGGATATTAGGCCGTCTGCGTACCCATCACCCGGGTCCAATGTAGATTCATCTTTATTGTCAACCAAGCATAACCTAGGCCTTCCAACAACGTCTCAGAGGGTAAGGGGAGTAGCTGAAAAACAGCGATGCTCGGGATTGCTCTCGTTGCAAACTCAGCTGAGCTCCTTCCCTTTGTCTCAAAGTACTTGTTTTTTGTAAAATTTTGAATTTTTATTTGTTAAATGTTTGAAGAGAGACAATAAATATATTCTTATTTATTCTTATTCTTATATATTCTTATTCTTATTATCAGCTCATATAAACGTCCCAAACGAGGGGCACCAGCATACCTGTATAAGGTGTATAGGCCTTAGTCGTCCACGCGGGCGCTACTGTGCAGATTGGCACGCACAACCTTTGAATCTGTTCGTAGGCGCGCGCGCGCGCAGGTTTCCTCGCGATGTTTTCCTTTACCGTAAGAGCGTCGGATAAACATTCATATAATTTCGAAAATAAATTGGTTTGCGGCGCGGATTTTATTTGTGCACCCTCTATATCGGCAGGCAATGGTTCACACCACTGAGCCACCGACTCCATATTAACCGGGAACATCGAAAGAAAAATCATTTAGGTGATTTGTGCTTATCGCACTAGTTTAATGATTCTTATCAGCTACTGCATCTGCGTCTGATAATGAAAATGAAAAGTGTTTATTCAGGTTAGGTCCTTACAGAACACTTATCAATGTTAAATGTAGCTACTACTGGTTCGGGAGGTGGTTTTCCACTAAGAGGAAACCAGCAAGAAACTCAGTAGTTTCTCTTTCCAAAAAAATTGTGTTTAATACAAAATCATTTGTAATCAAAATAATTATATAAAGCAAATTATATTCACAACTTTTATCATATTAAGTATTAGTAAAAATCTACTAAAGTACTATGAAGCAGTTAAGTATTATGTAAATCTAAATTGATGATAACAACAAAAAAAAACAAAAGTAGTGCAGGCGTGGAGATCAACATGTCCATTACTTTTTATCATTTATATCATCTTCGATACTATAGTAAGCTTTTTTAAGCTGAGACTTAAACTTATGCAGGGGTAAATCAATTATATTTTGTTAAATATTTTGAATATTTTAATACTTAATCTTACAAATGAGTTCCCGACCTTATGCAGTCTGATATTTAAATTCGTCATTTTACTTGGTGCATAAAGTTTAAATAATTAAAAAATATTTCAGAAAGAGAAATATGAAAAAAGGTTCAAACTTAAATTTGTTTCTTTTTTCCAAATTAGGGTGATGAATGTATGGTGTGAAATCTGAAGAATGTATTGTATGTATCATTAAATTAACTCAATATTTTTAAATAAAACATTCACCATTATTGAGAATAAACTATCGTCTGCTTATCATATGAAGTCTATTACTACTTTTTAGTAGGATAGATCCTTCGGAAGATAAGGCTCAGTTATTTCACATAATCACGTCAGCTCGAATCTTAAATGTTGTAATCTGTACACTTCTTTTTAGGTACCTAAGTGATGTGCACATTTGTGTAAATTATACATTAAGATGTATTACTGTGACGTGACATTTCCTTCAAGCAGTGTTTATTGTTTTATGAATGTGACATTGATTGTTTTTGAAAGTGCGACAAGCATATTTTGTCTTTTATGTTTATAAAGGTTTTTTCGTGTACTTATTATTTGGAACAATAATTCATATTTGCTCTTTGTTAGCATTTTCATATAACAAACACAATATAATTGAAATTGCGAAGGTTTTCATTAATACCTTTTCAGTATTACTAACCTTCATAAAACGAACTTTATAGCAGTTTTACTAAAAAGGTAATGGAGTCTTTAGCACTTTGATATTTCTTTACTGAAATATGGTATGGGCTGATTTGCGGAGCTAAGTTGCTCAAAATGCTCTCTTGCCGAAAACCATCACATTCAGCGACATTCTTTAACTTTGATATATGTCCAGTAGTTGTAAAAGGATGCATGAAACAGTTGAGGATTGCACCCTTAGCGCGATGCGCATACGCAGCGGGTCGGGCGTATATGGCAAGGTCGCCGGCATGCCCACCGCACGCGACACACGCAATCACTTTCACCGCGCGTCTTACCAAATAACGTGGATCACTCGTTAGCAGAACCGGCAATGTAATGGGATCAAACTCAAGGAATGACTTGCCGTTTATAATGTTACAGCGTAGATTACGCATCATGCACTTTAAAGGCATTTGACGTATGTATTATTGGAATTTTGTGCCACCTCTATTGACTCTTTTATTTTATTATTCAGCAATGCTTGTTGAAAGACATCCCTAACCGTAATTCAGGCTTGAACTGCTTTTATGGCTATCGACTTACCTCTAAAAATACATGTCCGTGAGCGATTAATATGTATATGTACCTAATAATGGCCTGGTAGAGCGTTGGTACTCAATGGTGTGACAGTTGCTTTCCGATCAGGAGGCGCAGGTTTGAATTCCACCGCTTACCAATCTTTTTCGAATGTTCGAAATATATATGTTATCCGACGCTCTTACGGTGAAGGTTACATCGTGAGGAAACCTGCGCAGGCCTGCGTAGAGATTCAAAGTTGCGCGTGAAGTCGGCCAATCCGCACTAGGCCCGCGTATACGATTACGGCCTATACACCCTTTACGAGTAGGCTAATACTAGGTAGGCTAGGAACATTTGATGAGCTGATGATGATGAATGGCCTGGTCACGATATCGCAGAACTAATAGTCGTTGGAGGAGACAAGTTTCGGAATGGGTACCGAGCCGCGGCTTAGCAATCTTTAGCGTAGGACGCTTCCACAGAATTAATAAATAATACCTGTTATTTTTAATTTTGTCGACGCTCCCCTGCTCGATGGACCGACAACTTGCGAAAGGTCGCTGCTAGAGTCTGGATGAGACCAGCGCAGGGCCGCGATATCTGGCGGAGAATGGTGGAGACCTTTGTCCAGCAGTAACTGTGATAGCTTAAAGAGATACCTAATACCAAATATACAGAAAAAAAACATAATAATTGTAATGTACTGAAATTGAGATGGTATAATTCAGTGCAATCAAACGATTCAAAAAAGTAAAGATATTCTGCGGTGTCAGATGAATTGATATTAATATTTCCAATAATATAAGTTACCTTATTTTCACTAGAGTGACCGATATACCTCAGGATTAGCAAGTTGAAGTGGCCATGGCAATTGGTGCGGTAAGGTCCTCGACTGGTGTCCTCGTAACGGGAAACGACGCGTAGGCCGACCCCCACCAGATGGACTGATGACCTGGTTATGGCGGCAGGTTGGAGACGTATGTCAATTTCTAGGCATCGATCGGTCCGTGTGGAAAGAATAAGGGAAGGTCTTCGTTCAGCATTCGACATTTCAGGCTGTAATGAGTCACTACTATTATGGTCAATAAATTAATTCAAACTCAAACATACTTTTTTATATTCTAAGTGTACCGGACGATCAGGACGCTCACCTGATGGTAAGTGACACGCCTAAGACAGAGCGGCATTGAAGGTGACCAACAACTGATAGCCAGTTAAAATTCTCTGTAAATGCTGCACTGCGCTCGACACCAGAGACAACAGGTGTTAGATCTCTTATACCTGATAATTTTAAGAGCTACAGTGGGGCACATCCCGAAACTGGCACTGCGGTGGTACCTATGTAGACGACTGAGTACCGAGTCTACCGCCTAGTATGCTTATAAATTTCCTTCAACACTGCTTCTGTCATGGTCAGGCACATCACTAACCACCAGGTGAGCAAGCTGACTGTCCCCTTTATTAAGACATACATTTTTTATATGCAACCACCGAGTTCCATAATGTTAAGAAACATCGGAAACACGGTCACATTGGAATATTTGTTTCATCATAACCATGTTTATATCCATAAACGATGCGACACACGGCCGCGTGCGCTTAGCCTGCACCAGCCGACCTTGTCATAATAAATACGATGCATCGCAACTTGCATGACAATATTTTACTTACATGACATCATAAAAGTAACTTGAATACAATACTTTTGCATGATTTTGGCTATATTTGCTGTTAAATCAATCCTAACACCATGATCATCATCGCCACACTAACGGTCCACTGCAAGTGCCTTTGGGCACATCATAGCTATTACCTAACAGTTAAATAGTTTGGTTGAATTTTTTTCTGTCTTTAATTCAATGGTGCGATTTAAACTCCGATGGTACAAGTACGGTTTGAAACTTGATGGTACGATTAAAACGACTAGTCTGATCTCTAAATCGTACCAATGGTTTGCCATTACAAAAATGCATTTCGTCACCGCATTGAACTATTTTCTCTGTATAGCAAGGTAAAATAGGAGAGTTTATTTTGCATTCATGAAACGAGTTTTCGAGCTGAAAGTAAGCACGTCGTTATTGTTAGCCCAGGTTTGTAATGAAATAGTTCTTACAATTGCAGGACCCTGTCATCATGCCTGTTACGAACATTCAAAAGGACATTGGTACGTGGTGGAATATGAACCTGCGCTCTCCAGGTCGGATGGAGCCTAACGCTCTTTAGGTTTAGGTGCGTTTGCTTACAAACAAAGAGAATATATATATAGGGGAGAGTCGGCACTTTCCCCTATATTTTTAAATCAAAACATGGGCGTTCTCATGTTACTGACTAAGAAATTCGTTTAAACAAAGACGATATTTTGAACTCCTTTTGTAAAGCTGTCACCTAAGTAAAATCAGTGTTGTGATACTATTCATTTCGGGATAGGTTTATTATGAGGCATGAGTAATGTTGCAAATTTAAACTTCGTTTTACGTAGTATTTGTAGTTTGTATGCAATTATGTAGTTGTTGTTGGCAAAACACATGTGCACAAGAGCAGATCACGTGCTCTCGAGGACGCGCGGGCCGCCTACTATTTTACAGCACTACAATAAGATTGTTTTAGAACAGGGCATCTATTAGTTAGAAATCTCTCCTGGAATTAAAAGGCTACTGTAAATGTAAATATGATTTATTGACATATAATCTATTATATTACATACACGTAAATAAAATTGTAGTATCTGGCTGTAATATTGAAATAAACAATTGTATCTTCATGCATATGCCATAATAACAATTTTAAATTTTTTGTCTGTCTGTCGGTCTGCCTATCTGTTTGTTCCGGGTAATCTCTGAAACGGCTGGATGGTCGTCTAAATATAAAATATCCAATCGAGGATTGGAAGTTGCACTGCCATAAGATTTAGGAAATGAAATCTTTAATCACACGAAAATTTTATAAAATCAGCTGCGATTTCTTAAAATTGATTAGGCCTGAGATAGACCGCAGGACCGTCTGCATAGGTGCCCCAAACTTATCTCCTCCCGCCGTACTGTTTTGCAATTGGTTAAGCTACGTTAAGGTAAGAGGAGAGTAAACTTTGCCGTATACCGTAACATAACACCTTAACATCACGATTTAGCAAATACACTGTTCTTTCTTCTTTAGCATAAGGCGATAGTTACTATTTAACCAACAAGTGTATTTTGTGTTTGCTAAAGTCAAAATTTCCTTACATAATGATCACTATAGATAAGTAAGAAGGTAAAGCTTAGTTGTAAGCTCAAAATATCAAAGTATTGGCAAATAAGTGTGCATTTGTTTCGGGGCCGACGCGTTAGAACGGGCGACCTCTCGCCTCCGCGCTGCGTTGTGACTGTTGTTACATGACCGGTAGGATATGACGGATAATACCGATTTCTTTGTGTTAGATGCGTTTATGTTTACCTTCGCTTATTATACCAACAATCATATGTAAAACACTAACTCTGTGGAGTATTAGTTACCAAATCAGATACACCTGTAAAATTTGAGCATTGAGAATGGCAATTTTGGCTATTGCGGGATAATGGTTGCAGTAGTAGACTTACTCACTTCACTTGCTCCACTGGTTCAGCAATCCAAAGTGGATATTGGCTTCTGTCACGATTTGACACCAATCCGATCTTCCTCAGCCACCCGTTATAGAAGACGGTCGGTAAAATCTTATATTCCTAATATTGAGGAAGTCTTATTATTTTTTGGTATGTGCCCCACGTTAAATGTTGGTTAAAACTAGTACCATTGTCACAAATCTATCACAAAAATATATTAAAATAACCGATGTTTGCTGACTTAAATATAATAGGTAAATATAGTCATATCGGTAGCACTGACAACACTTCGTCGCTGACTAGCATTGAGGCATTTACCTTTCTTAGGTCGGACTTGTCCTCAATACGATCTAGAAGCGTTGATTTATTACGATGCATGGATGCCAACTCAATTTAGACACTAAATTTTGTGCAGTATTAGTACTGTTTGTTTTTTTAAATTTCTCATTTATTTATTCGTTTAAGAGAAACGTATACAATATGAAAACTCTAATTCAAATGAAATGAAAAGAGCTCGTGTTCAATAGCCTTCCCTGGCATAGATGATACTGTCTTCAATCCGATTCACGAGTATATACAACAAGAAAGTAGGTAGTACAAATTATCTCAGTATTTTAAGTCAACACTGCTTTGATATAGTTAACTAGGATTGGCCATTTTCCTAAAATTTTACGTAACTTACGGTTAGATAAATAATCGAGTCTTACAATGTTTTGCCGCCTCAATCTGAACGTAGCTCGATGACGAGCAAATACCAGACAGCTCAAAGAAAGCTGTTGCTGTTGCAAGCTACCCATATCTTATAACTACTCGTACGTTTTATACATAAACCTTAATTCAAAGCTTCATTTACCTAGATAAAGTGGTACTCCACTTTACCCTTTGACCGCCAATGAAGGCCTTAAGGCGCTAGTCACAATAGATTTTCTATTGTGTCGAATCCTGGCGTTTAATGGGCGGGAGTGTGTAGGAGACCCATGTCCAGCGGTGTACTACGTTACTCTATAGGTCGAAGAGAGTTGAGTTGGTGTAAAATTAAACAAAACTAGTACATTAATAATTTCAGTATGTGTGTCCTCTAGTTTAATCGTGGAGGTGATGCGAATATTTGAAGTAAGTAATGAGATAGCCTTCCCATACATATTGACTGATAAGTAGCATTTGTTTAGTTAGGATCGGAAGAGTGAGACCGTTTAGATTCAGAAGCTTGGATCTACATGTGATCTGATCTTTTTCATAAGGGTAAGGGACAACCTTATGTGGTCATCTTGGCAACATTTTACATAAAAAGTTTAGTGGTATTTAGTTCTTTTGTAAGTTGCTAGGCAGTCTCTTTGGTGTTTATTTTTCTCTTAAGTACTTATTAATAGGTATTTCAGTTACTTTCTACAGTACCGTGTAAACGTTTATGTCTTAATTCATAAAATGTGTTAGAACATCCCCCCCCCCCATTTTAGAGGATGAGGGGCGAGAGTCTTTAACTTAGTATGTTTAATAAGTCTATTATTGACATCATATTCTAAGAAATATAGTATAGTTATTATAAAATATAGTAAACTATTTGAAACATCGGATACCAACTGTATGGGAGTTCAAAAAATCGATGAAACACTTCGAGAAAACGTATGTAGTTTCCTTGCGCTTAGCTGCTTATCTTGGCTGTTCTTGGCGGGGGCACTACAGTGTCCCCAGATACTAGTTCTAATGATTTCATTGGCTGGTTTCGATTATAACTCAAATCACGTATTACTGGTGATTTTTTTTAAATCATAGTTATCTCAAGATATGATTGACAGTTATCATTTCATTTTATAGTTACCGCTAAATGTGTAATACGGAAACTAGTATTTCTGTAAACTATATAACCATGAATAGTAATTGTGCTTGGTACGTCACGCTTCAGCAAGTGATAAGGCCATCCAAGTCCCCAGACAGCGAACATAACATCGACAAAGTTATCCTATTTAGAATTTTATTTTTGCCCTTTAATATTAAATAAATAAATATCCACCGACATTCACACAGCGCCATCTAGCCCCAAGTTAAGCGTGAAGCCTGTATTATAGGTACTAAACAACGGATAAACATACTTATATACATTTTTTTGTAAATACATACATATTATACATAGAAAACACCTAGACCATTACAAACAGACATGTTCATGCACACAAATGTTTGTACAGCCCGGGGATTAAACACCAAATGGGTCGTCAAATTACATTGCAGCTTCATCCATATCATGCTACTGCTCCTGTTAAATTCTTTTGGTGTATCTGTGTTACGATCTAATGCTGGAGCAGTGTTGACAGTAAATAATAACATGTTCTGTTATTTATTTCCGCCAACACTTCATCTGTCATGGTCAGGCGTATCACTTACCCCTGGGTGAGGGTACTGACCCTTCCGTTCACTTTTTGACATAAAAAATAAGATTTGCTGGTTATACATTTTTTGTAATATTTGATGCACCATAGCTTTCAAACTACAAATGGTAACTATCATTTCGATACAATTCGTAAAGTAGTGATACCATTTATTGTGTACACTTATCCTCGGAAATCGACTCTCTCCCCTCGCTAAACTAAACTGGAAATCCCAGTGTCAGGCTTTCAGCTGGTGAATACATTTTCTTCTCCAACCTTATCGATTTTATTAAGCTTAATTTGTAATCTTTCTCAAACACTTATATTTTCATTGTATTATTCTTGTTCTCTGAGTTATTCTTTTTCTCTCTCACACATATTTGTTGAATCACATCACAATTGTTATTCGACAGACAGTTGTGGGATAACATAGTGTTCTTAAGTTCTCAGATCACTTTTTCTATTTCTGTTTTTCCTTTTGTATTGTCTTTTACAAGTATAGACGATGGTATAGATTAATACCATACCTCTATGATTTTTGAAAGAATTTTATGCGATATTAAACACAGTTTTGCATGCGTTTAAACAAGTTTTTTAAACATTTTCACTCCAAAGTGGGAGAAGTCTAATGGCTTATCCTGCAGAACAATGTAAGTGCAGTATCAGCAATGATCAGTTGTACGAAGTCACCGATGCAGACGGCAACAGGAATATCCTTGCGGTAATGTGGATCCTGAATTTCCATTTCTAATCTTTATTTAAGAATCCAGATTAGAAAATAGAGTGAAAATTTGCCGATTGTTATCCAGATTTTGGCTTAATGGATAGTTGGGATTGCAACTTTTTATGGTACCTGACATTAAATAGAATAATTTTAATTAATATTTATAACTAGTTCAGATAATATGCACATCAGGTTTAGTCGATACTACGAACTCACAAGAACTCTTGACATAAAGGTGAAAATTGGGAAATTTATTATATCTGTTAATTATCAATACTAAAATAGTTTGGACTACAAAGTATGCTTATACTATTAGTAGCATGCTAACTTCTCCGTAAGTATTGTAGATATAGTATCTAAAAGGAAGTAATTTTTGTTTTGCCTATATTGCGTTACCTGTTAACAATTATTGGACTCGAGTTAAAAGCGAAATAGTTTAATGACAAAATTTTATTTTATAAAATTATTTGTCAATGTACTACATGATGGTCTACCTTTACTGTAGGTTTTCACATTACGTCATACTAAAACACCTAAAAATATACGCATTTCAGGTAACTATCACTAAGCATAAACATGGTAAACACTAGTACAATAATGCACATACAAATCGTTTTTTTATACGGGACGTATTCAAGATCATACATATTTGTGTATGTAGACATACACCAACCTTTGGCTTTGTGCAACAAATTGTTCTTTATGGGAGTCGTGCGGTGACAGCAGATTACAATACAATTTTCACCATTCGTTCTACGAGAATAACTTTTGTGGAGTAGGCTCCAATTTCAGCTGTTGGCTGTTATAAGCTTTAAAAGTAAAGTGGGTAGTAAATAATAGATACCTATCGTATGCATACAATACAAATAGACATGACGCACGGAATCACTGGCAGACCTGGCTCACCAAATATATGATCTCTGACAAAAAACGCTATCGCTCGTGATGCGCGCCGCCCAATGACATTGAACACTGGACCCGTTTAAACATAAGCAGAGGAACACCGAGGCCGCGGCCCGCTGCCTTTAACGTTCATTATCCGACGTTCACACAGATAATTGCTGATAGCTAATTGCTATATAGATAATTGTCGGTTTTGTAATACCAACTTCATCTTTGTCACAAGAATACATTTTAAACATACTTTAATGAAGAAGTGATAGCTCCTTTGATTTTTGAAAGTTACCTCGATTTCTCTAATGTCCCTTCAAAACCTGACTTCCTTCCTGACGTCTTGCGAAGAGCCACCTCTGAAGTATCCTCTTTCCAACAAAAATATAATAGTCGAAATCGGTTCCTTTAATACGAAGATATCCGCGAACCAACGTAAAAAGAGTTTTTATCGATTTCTCTGGTCTCCATCATCAGAACCTGATTTCCTTATTATGAGACCACATCTGAAGAATCCTCTTATCAAAAAAAAAGTATTTTTAGTATGCACGAGTTGATCTCACTCACGACAATAGAAAATTATGGATTAGTTCATAGATTTATCTCGTTGTTATTTACGAGTAGTTATTATCAATGTTTGGGTGTACAGAGCGTCGAAGTGTCGACACTCGGCAGCACGCGACGAGTGGAACCGGAGACACCGGTTAAACTCATACCATTTCTGATAGCCTTCATTGTCGGTCACTGTGTGGTGCAAGTGCATAGTTTTGTTGCTTCCCATATGTGAAGTCGGTATCACTCGGGTCGGTCACTTTTACAAAATCGTCTCTGTTTTTTGGTATTTTGAATATGTATTATCAGGTAATATTTGTATTGTTAAATTACCCGAAAGACTGCAGCCTTTTTAAATTTTGCTCTTGCACTGCATTGTTGATTACTTGTAATTTTTTCTTGGAAATAAATCAGCGAAATAATGAAGGTTAATGTTTATCACTATTGTTGGGTTGTATGTTGTTTAGTGTATTTTGCAAAATACTTTTTATTATTTTTCTTATAATTAATCAAAATAGCTGTTCACCTGTAAATTTTCATTACTAATGCGTAAAAAGTTATTACTAATTCATTAACTTCAGTATTCGAAAAGTAAGTTTCAAGTAAACAAAATTAATTATTTTAATCTTTTAAATCACTTTGATTCGTTCTAGGGATAGTGTTCGTGTGGGTAGTTACTTCAAACCCAAAGGATTTAAGTTAAGTACCAAACAAATGGTTAAATAATGCTCCACAGAAATTACTCACATAACGTGATTCGTTAGCAACAACCCAAAAAATGATATTGTCTTATGAAAGTCTATAAAATTGGTCAAATGTTGCGTATCCAGACGTTTCGGAGAACAGGGATCCGTTACATATCATTGACTATGATGGACGCTAACAACGTAACATTTAGTCCTTAGATGTCATAAGTTTAGAAAATCATTCAGCTCGCGAGGACGATAAGCCTTATCATTTTATTAATATTGTTTGCAATAACCATTTCATGACTAGTACATTTTTGTATACTTATCAAGCGATAAAAATAACAATCGCAATAAATAATATGATGTCAAACCCAATGAGAGCTAAATGTCTGCAAGAAGCTATCAGAACTCCTGTAGCCCAATCTAGTAATCGCTAGATCGACCTATTTCCTGCATAACCAGTCGTTAATAATTGTGTGTTTTTTTCATGGATAGTTTGTTATTTGCTACGACTACATACAGTCTATAAACAATATTTCACAGTCGTCCCAGTAACTTTAAATTCATATACACAAAATGATGTCATTTCGGTCGATTGACGTCGTAAGTACAAGCATAGTTTTTTTGGATTTTCAGAATATTTGAACTATATTAGCATGTTCGCTTTACATTGATAAGACTCTCTCTTCTCTCTTCAACCTATTGCAGTCCAGTGCTGGACATAGGTCTCCCCCATTTTGCGCCAGACATCCCGGTCCTCCGCTTTTCTCATCCAGATTCCACCAGCGTCCTTACACAAGTCGTCGGTCCATCGGGCCGGAGGGCATCCTACGCTACGCTTGCCAAAACGAGGTCTCCACTCCAGAACTCGTCTGCTCCAATGGCCATCGACATACGTGACCAGCCCACTGCCACTTCAACTTGCTGATCCGGCGGGCTATGTCGGTAACTTTAGTTCTTTTATGGATTAAATCATTTCGAATCTTATCCCTAAGAGAGACTCCAAGCATAGCTCGCTCCATTGCGCGTTGAGTGACTTTGAACTTATGAACCAATCCCGCAGTCAGTGTCCATAACTCAGCTGCGTATGTTAGCACGGGTAGGACGCATTACTCGAAGACTTTTGTCTTTAACTATTGCGGAATAGTTGACGTTAGGACATGACGTAGCTTCCCGAATGCCGCCCAGCCCAACTGAATCCTCCTACTAGCCTCCCTCTCGAAGTTATGCCGGCCAAGTTGGATAGTTTGGCCCAGGTAAGATATACTCCTGCACAACCTCGAGACGGACGCCATCGACGCATATCGGTTGTGGCATGACACGACTGTTGAACATGACTTTCGTCTTGTCCAAATTCATGCCAAGCCGAACTCGTCGGGAAGATTCATTCAGGCTGTTCAGCATCTCCGCAAGCTCTTCCGATGACTCTGCTACGATGACGATATCGTCAGTAAAACGAAGATGAGAAATAAACTCTCTATTGACGTTGACGCCTCGTTCAGACCAGTCCAGGGTCTTGAAGACATCCTCCAATGCGTTGGTGAACTATTTCGGGGATATAACATCCCCCTGTCTCACACCACGACGCAATTGGATGGGTCTTGTCCGCTGGTCTTGGATCTAAACGGTCATCGTCGCTGCGTTGGAGAGACACTTCATCACCTCGATATATTGCCAGTCGATACCGCATCGCTGCAGAGCCTCCAGAACAGCCCAGGTTTCGATGGAGTCGAAGGCTTTCTCGTAGTCCACAAATGCCATACACAGCGGCTGGTATAACCAGCCTACTCCCGCGGCTTTCCCACATTTCAATAGATGTAGGCAAACAATATCACCTAAGTCAAATGGTCTGCTTATATGGTTCTGGGAATTCAAGGATCCGTTGCGTTTGGGAACCTTTGGAAGACGACCCAGTGATTTTCCATTTAAAAGGAGTTGATGAGCTATTTGATTTGCCGTTACTTGGTTAGGGTTAAGATGCTTGGGTGAATCCGCAGTCAGTTTCCGGATGGTATGCCATGCCTTTTTACTATTACGGGTCATGTTTAAATTTGTAACAGTTTTTAACCAAATTTCCTGTCGGTTTTTACTGATCTGTGATAGCAGCTCTTCACCGATTGTTGTGGTTTCTTCGGAGAAAGGATCTTCATTGTATAAAAGCTTATACTCCTTCAACAGAACCGCAGACTCCTTCGACAATCCTGGAATGTAAGAAGTTCCACAGCCTCTAGGTATCCATTTACGGGAAGATAATGAGACGATTTCAACAAATTTATCATAGTTCTGAGGAACAGGTGAAATATCCACAAGAGATTCGTCAATGCACTTCGAATAATGCTCCCAATCAGCTTTGCTATAATTAAATCTGCGCTTAAAAGGTACAACTGCAGGACGGATCACAGGTTGAATTGTGCACATAATAGGTCTATGTTGAGTGCGGGGGATCGGTGCACATACTGACTTAATGCACTGTGGACTTAAGGAAACGCTGGCAATATTAGGTCTGGATTATAACCGCGTATCCATTGAGCACTGTTGAAGAGGCAGGAAGCTTTGAATTATGTATTAAAACCATATCATTAGCCTCAGCCCAAGACTCGATAGCTTGACCACAAGCATCTATGTCGTTATAGCCCCAGCAAAGTACCATGACTGTTAAAATCACCAACCACTATCCCAGGACTATTGCCAAAGTTTCCGGGAGGAACAAATTGAAAAGCGACCTTTTCAATTTGTTTTCCCCTGAATTTAGCTTCCCCTAAATTTTAAGCAGAGCTGGTATTATGGACACTTAACAACCGAAAAACATAATAGAAACACCTAGACCAATACAAATGTTAGGAGTGCCCGGGGACCGACCCCAGAACCCTTGGTGTAGTAGTTGATGTCACAACCATTACACCCATAGATAACTTGTATTGAGATGTCTGTGATTACGCCACACGGGGCGCTATGTCTTCATCATAGGTAAGTTTAAAATAACCTCGTACACTCTGAAATATTCTTATTTTTCTTTATGTTTGAAGTGCCCTTCACTAATCGCTACTGCTCAACACATGCGACAGCGGGGTGCAATGCGAAATGCTACCGATTGATTGTGGGGCTTTTCACAACTATTTACGGACACATTTATGAATATCGCGCTTCATTTTTCAAAAGCAAACACTATTTTGCTAAGAATTTTAAATATGGAAAAAGACAAATTAATAATAGCAATGACAATTAATAATACCAATTGATACGTACACAACAATAAAAACATGTTTTTTTTCCTATAAACGAGTAAGAATGCAAGAATGCACTAACTGACATTACCTCGGTCACACTTTGTTCTGGTTGATTGTTCTCAACGTTACTGATGACGTACATTTTTGTTGTTTTGATATTGCAAACACCAATAATGTATAATATTAAGTTGAAACTCAAGGCTTTGTCTAAGTCAAGAGATTTTTTGTGAGTGGTCAATTATTCTCAGCACGCCAAAATAGTAACAGGTCATGTTATGGCTGCTGTAAATCAATATGACAAGAATGTAAATCGTCGAGATGGTAATCTCGATCGGCGCGGACGCATGATGTCACATTGCGGAGACCTGCGCGCTGACGAGGCCTTGTGCGCTTCTTATGACAGTAGTTTAACATTATAAATAAATTATCCACGAACCTATATAACGATTGTTGGAAATCGGCCACGTGTAGTAATTTTGTTCTTAATGATAAATTCTTTGATATGCAATGTTTATTGTATTAACTTCTTTTTCTCAATAACGAGACAAAAAAGTTTACTATAAATGTGTGTTTTGTTGGTGAATGTGTAAGTGTTCACGGACAGGCTTTCCTAAGTTTCCAAGGAAAGCAAAGGCCCCTTAAAAAAGTGTGAGTCAACTGATTGCTCGGACGTAGACCGTATGTTTCAATCGCTTTTTAATACGATTCGTGCTTCGTTATGGAATATTTCTTAGCACAATAATACAAATAAACAGTTGACGTACCGACGACGGCTTATCAGTACCTACGGGGAGTACCGATCATTAGTGGTATAGAGACAAGGTTAACAATGATTACTTTTAACAGTGCACATTGATCTCTTACATTTTTTATAGATTTGACTTATTCATCCACCCACAACACTAGGTATCCTACAGTAATTTTGCGAGGCTGTGGTATCACGATATGGCGAGAAGGGCGGGAAGGAAGTGTGGGAAAATATGAAAAGGCCGATTTAAACCAGTTGGGTGTGATTTAGTTAAGGTGGCGGGTAGCCCGTTGGATGCTATGATCATAAAAGGGGGCACTAGGGAAGTTTTAGTTTGGGGCAATACCGTAGCACATGGGTATATGTTGCTGCAATTGTAATCAATTGGATGATTACGATGATTACTCTGCTCTAAAGTTATAAGCATTGTACGCTTATAACAACATTGATACTATCTTGTTGGTTCTCGTTGTACTTTTTTGTTTTCCGATTACGTCATTATCATCAGCTCATTAATAGGCCGTGTAGATCCAGAAGCTTGGCTCTACATGAGTTCTGATATCTTTTTCACAGGGCAAACCTTTATGTGATCGTCTTGGCAACATTTTACATGAAATGTTTTGGTGGGATTTTATTTGTTCATTTTTTTTAAACATTAAGTAATGACTCGTTAGAATCATGTCAACACCCGAGTAGTGTCCGTGTTTCCTGCGATTTCTTGGTTAGCTTTTATGGATGGTTGTTATAAAATTAAAAAAAATCTTAAGGTTAGACCTTAATAATATACATTCAATATTAAGGGTACTAAGTATTAGGCACTTACAGTTTTTTAACTAATTGAAATAGACTGTTAATAAGGTTAACTCTACTCGGTAGACTTTCATAGCTACGAGTAGTAGTGGCGGATTCATCCACACATCTATATATAAATAAAATTTGAGTGTCTGTTTGTTATATTGGAATAAACCGTTTTTACTACATGTATAAGAATATATATACGGAGCACACACCAAAATGTCATTTTTTTTAAATTGTCTGTTTGTTCCGAGTAATCTCGGAAACAACTTTACAGATTTGAACAGGAGTTTTTTTGGCAGGTAGCTTATAGTAAACTAAGGCTTGTTTTATTTTCAAACAAACTTTTAATTTAGAACAATAAAAGTTATGTTGTTCACGCGGCAGAATAAAGATCACTATTTCTAAGTATTTGTAAAATATATACATCAACAAAACATTTTTTTAAATTGAGTTGACGATTCCGTTTACTTGGCGGCAATAACTGCATACGTAAAGCACCATTAATGTGAATTTGAAATCAATGATTATTTTCATATTATGTAACGTATGACTGTTGCGTGGTACGTGTGACAAACATAACACATGATACGTGATAATCGAAATAATTACGCTTATGATACATTGAAAAATTGGTACTAAATACCACTTCTCTATAAATGTTGCGTATTGACACGTTTATGAAATAGGTATAGATAGTAACACTATAATTGTTTCTATGTGAGTGGGTAGGTACCACGTATCTTGTAATTGTCGGTAGAAGAACACATGTGACATATCACGTGTTTCATCAAAGTATCGTGTAAAAGGTTAAAACTGAAGAACAACTGTATGCAATTATTTATGCCGAACTACCTGCAAAGCAATGTACGCATTAACACTTTATTTCAGAATTTATGCAAAATATTGAAGTATATTTATGAGCATCGGTAGCTCAATGGTGAGGACTGTTGCCCTCCTACCGGGAGGGCTGAGGTTCAAATCCCACGTACCAATGTGTTTTCGAATATTCGAAATTATATGTACGTTATCCGACGCTCTTACGGTGAAGGAAAACATCGTGAGGAAACCTGCGTACGCCTGTGAAGAGATTCAAAGGTTGTGTGAAAAGACGTCCAACCCGCACTGGGCCCGCGTTGACGACTAAGGCCTAATCACCCTATACGGGTAGGCTCGTGCCCCTCGGTGGGGATGTTTAATGAGCTGATGATGATGGTTGAAGTATATTGAATTATAAGACTTTTGAGCTGATGATGATAGAATTCTCGTAAAAACCAACGAACTGAAACATGATTGGGTTATATCACGTATTGAATGAAATTCTTCAACTACCTTTTGTCTTCATCAACAGACCTTGAATACTAAAGAGGGATATAGTTCCAACATTCAAGAGAAATCCAACAAATTCACGATAATTCTGTCGCATAGGTTGGCTGATGATAATGACCATTTGTAGATGCATCGTTATATCAGCTCGATAGGGATCGTAATGGAACCTTGTTATCAAGTTGTCAAATTCAAGTTCAATTCGACATGGCGAAGTGGGTTGAATTTAACTAACAAAAATCCTTTAGTATATATAAGCATAAATGTATGTTAAACAAGTGAATCCCATAAAAACATATTAATAAAACCCTACCAATTACAACCACCAAAGGAAGATCGTTTATAAGGTCAGGTGCATGGGTACCACAATGTTGTCTATTTCTCCCGCCAAAACAGACAATATGAAAATTGGTAGGTACCACCGTAGTACCAGATGTAGTCCCGTGAAACAGGAGTGTTATACACTTTTGTGTTTCGGGATTAGGCACTGTAGCTATTGAAATTACCGGGTGTAAGTTACCTTACATCTGTCTTCTCTGACCTGAGGATCATAACTGTCTATCAGTTGTTGGTCTCCTTCAATGCCGCTCTGTTATGGTTAGGCGTATCACCTGCCAACAGGTGAGCGTCCTGACCGTCTTGTACACTTATTATGACATAAAAAATGATCTCAAAAGCTGAACCAGGCTGAAGGATTACCTAGTAAATTTACTCTATACTAAGACGTTACATCTTTGTGACGTGTGACGTGTGGCGGGGTTGCCCCTTTATCGGTATATCTGGTTTACATTAGGTGGTGGTACTTACCGTTATGTGGCGCTTGCTTGCTTATTTTATAAAAAAGAGGCATGCTTTACGCAAGACTTATACAAATGTTTAATTATTCGGAACCTATGGACGTGCTAGACTAAAGGCTTTACTGTCTCCTCAACAGAAATAACACATTAAATTCATAAAGTTATAAGTAATTTGCAAATGTTACTGATTTATGATAAAATCAAATTAGCTCCATTTTACGACCGGATTTTAAATTCAGATAAAGTCACAGATAAAACTTATATACGTAAGATATCCAAAATCGTAAAACCTTTTTGCTAAACATCCTGTGTATTTGAAAAATAATGTCAAATGTTGGTGGAAATAGGACTCGTACCGAGTCAAAATAATTGCTAAATACAACAGCAATCTGTAGGTTATACAAAGTCAAATGTGGAAGTGTCGTCAGGGTCGCATGACGTAAAATGTTTTATCGAGTATAAGGAAAAAATCCAGCTACGTGAAGCGTAGTACTAGCCGTAACGGGGCCTTGTAATTTGCGGTTACGAAATCAGTTTTAAGCCTTGTCAGCGATAAACAAACTTACATACATTGAATAACACTTATTTAAAACATTTAATCAAGTTACCTATACTACCATATTTTATTTTCTTCCAGACGATTCGATGACTTTGCGAAAGTGCGAAAAGCGAAACATTTAGCTAATAAACGCGTACATAATTGACTAAATTAAAGGAAAATCTTGGTTATATATTTGACGACCCATCTGGTGTTATAGTTGATACGTCGGCTGTAACACCGAGGGTTCCGGGTTCAATTTCAGGCAGTACAAACATTTGTGTGCATGCACATGACTATTTGTATTAGCGTATTTTCTATGTATAATATGTATGAATTTACAAAAAAGCATATAAGTCTGTCCGTTGTTTAGTTTGGGAATAGATGGCGCTGTGTGAATGTTAGCGGATATATATTTATTTATTTATATACATAAAAAATAATTATTAATACGGGTATTTTAGGAACCTACCTATATCACATTACTATCAATTCGATTTTACCTGCGTGTATATCAAAAGGCATGCTTTCCAAATCACTGAGCAACACTTTAAGCTAATTAATAAATTGAATTATAGGCCGCAGTACCATGACTATGTATGTCCTTTCCATGTGTGGGGCGTTAAAAGCTGATGATGATGCTTAGTATACTACTATCTACTATACACAGCCATGTCCTTTATAGATTAGATCTCTTCAAAAGATTTTACCGTTTTAGATCGTTACTAGGGTTCATTGCATCGGGAATTCTAGGATCGAGAAATGTCGAGACCCCGAGAAATTATGTAGGTACCTATCCTTACAAAATATTATTAGCTGTAGAGAAATTAAATCACCGTTTATTGTGTTGCATTTTTTTTCTATCTGAATTTAAGGCATTAACGTTTTATAGAAGCCATTTTTGTTTATAATTTTTGGAATAACAAGCCAAAATGGATAATGTGATTATAATTTACTTATACTTATGTTAAAATATTAACATTTCCTTTTGTGTTATTTTTAAGATCGTCATGTCTGTCCGACCGTATGCCACATCCACTTGTCTCCGAAACTATAAGGTCTATACTGTTGTAACTTGGAATGTAGGTATATGTTACCTTTTCTGTGAATCACAATTTAGTTTCCCAAACGTTGAAATTTTTTGGACACCTCCAATGTCGTAATAATGTGGGTCCGCCCTCTCTAACTAATAAAATATAGGAGCGATAAAAATTGAAAAATATATGTGATGCCGCCAACGTCGTCTATACATGACAAGCACTTGCGTGCCATGTACGCCAACGTCATCTATACGTGACAAAAACGGGCTCTTAAAAATGTAAAATTAACATTTTGAATAACGATTAGTGGCGACGATATTTTTCGTACCTACGAAAATTTTTTTATTTATTTTGTGCTAAGGAACAAAGACACTAAATTAAGTATGTTTTTGTTTTGTCTACTTGTTATCATTTCGCATGTGGTATCAACGACCCGAGTTACCGCCAACTCTTAAAACAGTATTACAATAATTTTACTTCGCCTTTTCTGGTACAAAAATGCTGACGTTGCATTATAGTAATACGGTTTTAAGAGATTGTGGTAAGGTGGTAACCCCCGTTACTTCTGTAATGGATTACGTATTATCGTCCTGAAATATGTTATTGAATCAGCTGTTACTGTTTAAACTGCAATCATATCTCGTAAGATGGAAGGTTACACCGTTATTAACCCGGAGATCAGATATGTTAGGGTTACTTTCCGTCGGATTTCCTAAACTGCTAGTTGGATTCTGAAGGGTTTGGCATTAATAAAATATGACTTGTTTAATTTTGTTATTGTTTAATTGTATACTATTTCTCATGAAGTCATTTTACTGAGGTTTTACGATGACCCATAGCAGGATACTGGTTGTGAAGTCAACACATCTATTTGATTTGGTCAGCGTGTTTGCTTTGCTAATTTATAACGAAACGAGTAAATGAACCAACGTTTGTACGTTGTGAAGTTCCCATTTTATAGGCGAATGGTTTAGTTGGGGGCTAGATGCCTCTGTGTAAGAATATTTGCTTTACTATTTTTTTGCGGTCTGGAAATTTGTAAAACGTGTTTATTGTCAAACTCAAAATATCTTTATTCAAATAAAACTTTTAATGAGACCTGAATAGCCCATTGTTCTTACTATATTTTTATGACTCTATGAGTAGGTACCTAATCTATTGTAAACTTAAGTTGAGTAAATGTGTAAAAAATTTTTTTGCGTTTATAAATAGTTTTTTTGTCATCCTTTTTAATTTTGCGTACGTACGTGTCTAGTTTTACTATTAATAACTTCGATAGCGGCGTCAAAACGGCCTTTTCAGAAAATCAGCGTTTCAGTGAAAAAAAAAATAGCTAGCTATAGCTCATGCTGAGACTGGACTCATTTGGTAATATAGGTACCTTATTTTTTTCCGTGTGCTCTCTCGATATTCTGCTTCGATCGCCCTTTCATTTTCCAACCAGTGAAAGATGGATAGTTCGGGCAAGACAGTAGGTGTTCTAGTGTTGAAGGGCCTCCACAGTCACACATTTTGCTTCTGGAATATCCCCATCTTACCAGATTTTCACGGCAGCGGCCAATACGGGTCAGCTACGATGCATTAAACTATTCACCATGCGAGATAGCGCTTTGATATCTCTGTCTACCACTAGGTGGTAGACACGATTCTGAGTAGTTTACCTAAACTACTATACGAGACGATATCTGGCACAGCCTTGGTACCTACCTAGGTACAAGGCTGTGCCAGATATCGTCTCGTGAAACAGGAGTGTTATGCACTTTTGTGTTTCGAGATGGAGGGCACTGTAGCTAGTGAAATTACCGGGTATAAGAGACCCAACATATGTTGTCTCGGGTGACAGGCGCAGTCATGGTTAGGCGTATCACTTACCATCACGTGAGCGTCCTACTGACCGTCCTGTACACTATCTATGTATCATAAAAAATGTGAACTGAATAACGTCATGAAATTCCAATATTCGTGTGCATACTCTTCGCATTGTATACGGTAAAAATCCGAGTCATGTGTCTTTACGTCGGTGGTCAAGGCTAAGCAGCCATAGTCTTTGTCAATCAGTACCTTGGGGCGCCTCCTTATCGACTCAAAACCCTGTCGTGTATATCTACAAGCTTCTTCTTCGAGGCATCCAAGAAGGAACATCCATGCATGGCTACTGAATACTTTATGACATACTATGATGAGAAATATTCACAACAAACTTTTTTTTATTGCAACATGGTTTTTTTATGCTATGGCTAACACATTTTGTACTAACAAAACACACTTGTTTCAGGCTGTGTTTTAATAGGAAGTATTTTCTCTCTTTTATCTTACTTTTTTAATTTGCAGAAGTAGTTCAATGTAAAAATGAAATTGTTGATGTTATCCTCAAATCCTTAAAACAGAGTAAATATTTTTTTGCAGAATCATTTGTTTACAAATCTACTAAATCACGAGTTTATTATCTGCATAACATGTATAAAAATTAAAGTTGTAACAATGTTCAGTTTTGCCTTTTTATAATGCAACAAAACTGAATAACGATGGTGCGATGAACAGTGTTATAAATTTCCCTACTATTCTCACACATTAACGTGGTTGTTTGTATACGACAATTATGTTTGTGTTAGTGCACGTTGTTCTATTACAAAACTTTGTTCGTTGGACCAGGAGTTGTCAACTTTGCCGCGTTGTAATAAAGGTGATATTTTAATATCAAAACTGATTGCGGTAGTATTTTAGCGGTGTACTGGTGTACCGTATTGTTTCACGTTTACGCGGCTGTGTATAGGTACTCTGAGGTTAAGTAGAGCGTTATCTTGGAACAGAGATTCCGTGGAGTTTGTTCTTTTGAGGCAAATAATGCCTTAATTTCGACTTACACGTTTGCCAAGTTGTTATTTATTATACGTTTAGGTGGAAGAGTGGAGAAAATTATAATATATTACATATTCTTATATACAGTTTTGTATAACTAATCGAAAAGTCCTTTGCTTACAATTATGTAATGTCAACTGATAGAATGGAACTTCCTGTCTGAGGGTATGTTTCCCCTTATTTGAACCGGTTTTTTTTAAGTGAAATTAAATGGGCACTTTTAGGGCGAGCATAATCCACCCTAAAAGGTCGCAGGTGGAGGCTGGATGAGGAAAGCGGTGGACTGGGATATCTGGCCCCGAATGAGGAGACCTATGTCCAGCAGTGGAATGCAAAATGTTGAAGAGAGAGAGAGATCTATCTACCTCTGAATTGTGTCAAGTAAGTAGTATTTTGAAAATTTCATAAAAGTTTTTTTCTTTATAACATAATGTATTCAATAGGTCTTCGGATTACTATTTTTGGTGTTATAAGGCCAAGGACATAGCACACGTAGACAGAAACGTTCGAAGTCCATAATTGTAGCTAATGCGAAGCGTTTACGAAACATATCGACGCGCAAACAAAATGTATTTCATAAATTATCGCGGGTTTAGCGCATTGTCCGTCTACTCTAAATGTCATCGAACGGGCTTTCGCAAGAGCGTCAATCACAGCGGTCACCTACTTTCGCGATCAGTTCACGGCGATTAGTCGACTACATTCCCCGAGGCCTTAACTCACCTCTACGCAACAATTGTTTCTGTAGGAATCTTTTATTTATGGTAGCGAACTGTACGGCTGTGTGCGAGCCCGTAGGCGACTGTGTCTTACCTGTCCATTGACGCTACAAAACAAATTACACGCTATTTTGACCAGTGTAAGGTTGTTATTGAAACGACTGGCACCCGACCAGAAATGCCCTACCGGCAATAAGTCAACGCTCGAACTCGCCTGTTTGACAAGATTCCAACCGCGTCTGTCCTGTTTGTTTATTGTAATCGGTTTGACAATGAGCTTAAGGTGCGGTTTCGTGTGATCTGCTCCTTTGCGCTCTTCTGTGATTGTTCTTCTACTCACCGCTCGCGTGTGTTTGTGTTTGTATGATACGTCACGTATACCGCGCGGCTTACTGTAGATTCGCCTTTTAACATCAATAATTGCTTGGCGACCGAACGACTTTTGAAAGTTCTTTGTTGATTAGGTTTTCTTGTTGCTTTATTCAAAACTATTGAGATTATTGTTGGATAATTTTTAGTGTATAATAATATTATTGTAGTAATTTGGTTGCACTGTAAGTATCTTGTATTTCTATGTTTTAATGTATGATATTTTTTTTGTATCGCTATTCATATTACACAAATTTTAAGACACACTATTTGAGCGGTTAAAAACTAAATTGCGGCAAAATAAAAAATTACAGCGAAAAAACGTAAAGCGTAAATGCAACCAGCCAGTGGAAGCGGTTGATAAGCAGACGACAATTGCAGATAACGGAAGGTCAGACCGACGTCAGCCGATTGAATCGCGTCAGGTCGAGCGGGCGCGCCGTCGGGGCGCCGTGCGGGAGGGGGGCCGGGCGTCTCCCTCTTGTTGCTGCGTTGCCAGTATGTAACATCTTACGGTTGCAGTAACTTTAATTTCTTTTAATTATTTTTTAAATAAAATAACATCGTTGATATTAGTTATTTTTGGAACACATTTACGTGATGTAATGCAAAACTAGGCATTACTGGTCATTCCAGGAAACGAGAAAAGCTACATTTTATTTGTAATTTAGAATGAAAGTTTTTATACTTCAACTTGAAACCTTTAACCATATATAGCCTTTTCAATTCTTTTATTGGATTTTGGCTAGAACATAATGGTTATCGTAGTGATGATGTGGTTTTATTTAGTCTAAACCGGATTAGGCGTTAAGAAGAACTAGTGTACTGCTAGTGTTAAACATGTGTTAATACTTATAAAATTAAATTTAATTATGTATTATATGATTGCATTTCCAATATCATTGCCACTTTTATTTTATTTTTTATAAACAGTTTCATAACTTTGCAAAGACCAAATAGAATGAAAAGAAACCAAAAAAAAATGCACTCACTTCATGACATGTTATGGACAAAAACGTATTGTAACATGTGTAATTTTCAATCTCCGTCACTGGCAACACAGCGTTCAGTCGACCTCCTTGGATGTGCGGCTCGCAAGGTCGGGCCACCTTAATTAATAAACCCACCGTAAAGTATTTGAGGCCGATCGCAACTACTATCTCACTCGACTTTGTCTAGTTATTGACCCAAACCGCGTCGCAATGAAACGGTATATGTTACCAGTACGGTTTAACCAAAATGCAGTGGTGACTTTTCTGAATCGTTTTACGCTCTTTGTGATTAATAATTAAAGACCGTTTAAAAAATATAGTATAATTAATTGTAATTGTCTATAACAATAGTTAGGAATACGTAAAGGTATTATTATAATAATAGAAAATACTAAAGCTTTAAATTACGCTGCAAGATAATGATCAATTCATCATTATCATTAGCTCATTAAACGTCCCCACCGAGGGGCACGAGCCTACCCGTATAGGGTGATTTGCCTTAGTCGTCCACGCGGGCCCAGTGCGGGTTGGACGACTTCGCGCACAACCTTTAAATCACTTCGCGGGCGTGCACAGGTTTCCTCATAATGTTGTCCTTCACCGTGAGAGCGTAGGATAACGTACATTTATTTTTTCGAAAATTGTTACGAGGTGGAATTTGAACCTCATCCTTCCGGTAGGAGGGCAACAGTCCACACCGTTGAGCCACCGACGCAGAAAGATTAATTGGAGTAGGTTACTCCAAATTATGATTTTGTTACTACGAAAACATTACATCCGTTAAATAAGACAAAAAATATTGAATTTATTTTATGTTATACTTTTCGTTTTCTTGTTATATATCTTTATCTATGATCTTTTGATAAAAAAAGTATTTTATTTAAATAATAAGATCATTGCCATTATAATATATTCGTTCCTTGCACAGATTTCCCAGTACAGGAGATGGGGCAAGCCGCGTTTAAAATGCGACAACTGTAAGCTCAGCGAGCATACACTGGCTACCAGTTTACGCTCTGTGAGACGAGTCAAGACGAACGAACGAATATGAGAAGAAATGACCGTTTTTTTCCAAAATGCCATCCTGTGCAATTGTAACATGCCATCATCGCAATGAATCAGTAAATTTACCAAGAAATATAATATCTTTTCACAGGTAAGAACCGAAAAGAAATTGCGACACTGGGACTGCCTATAAACTTGGCGGCTTGTCCAGTCTAATGTATATTCTGATGTCTGTGGTTCCTTGCGTGCAATTTGGTTAAATTTTAAGCGTTTATCGTTCGGCTACGCCCCATGATTCAGACTCATCGATATCCTTTATATTTTTTTTAATACGATGATAGAAGTATGTAATAGTTCGCCAATAACTAATCTAACACCGTTCACCCTGTCTATCGTCTATCATTTTCAATACAAATTGTATGGAAAAATGTCGTTTAAATATATAAAAAAGTAGCTCTGTTAATTTGTCAGTTATCATTAAACGAAGGCTACACTCTGTTTACTTTCTGTTAACTAAGGATTGCCTTTGTCGGCAACTTGCCTTCAAAATTCTCTAAATTGAATAGTGTGATATAAAAAGGTAGCTACACGCTTATCGGCGTGACAATAAGACCTCGTAATATTAAAGCCAATTGAGTGAGTAGCAAATAAGTACGGCCCTTTTGAATTATTATCACACAAACTCGCTGATCTTCCAGGTAGTCAAATTGACAATACAACTCCGAACATTCCCGGAATAACACGAGGCCAGGTACGATGACGTGATTATCGAAATAATCAAAAACAAAACGGATTTGAGACAAGTTCGGGCCGAATGAGCAAAAGGTGATTGACTTGTATCTAACCGGATCCTGATTGTGTGTTGGTTATTGTTAATACGCATTTAAGAAACATGATCCTGTGTGTTTAATTGTTTGTGTTTATAACAAAGTGATAGTTAAAGATGATTCCGTGCTTCGGAAGGCACGTTAAGCCGTCGATCCCGGCTACAATATTATAAAATATATAAATATAAATATAAATATCCACTGACATTCACACAGCGCCATCTAGCCCCAAGTTAAGCGTGAAGCCTGTATTATGGGTACTAAACAACGCATAAATATACTTAAATAATTTTTTTTCGTAAATAAATACATATCATACATAGAAAACACCCAGACCATTACAAACAGACATGTTCATGCATACAAATGTTTGTACTGCCCGGGGATCGAACCCGGAACCCTTGCTGTTGCAGCCGACCTCTCAACAGCAACACCAAATGGGTCGTCTAATTAGGATGGTAGTCGTTCAGTATGAGCTCATCTTACGTCCTCACCGAGAGGCACGAGCCTACCCGTAAAGCCTTAGTCGATCACGCGGGCATAATGCGGATTGGGCGATTTCACGCATTACCTTTGAATCTCTTAGCAGGTGAGCGCAGGTTTCCTTACGATGTTTTCTTTAACCGTAAGAGCGTCGGATGAACGTAAATAATTTCTAGAATACATTGGTACGCAGCGGGATTTGAATCTGCACCCTCCAGATCGAAAAGCAACAGTCAACACTAATGAGCCACCGACGCTCATAGAATATAGGAACTATACCTAACATTTCCTCTGAATAACGCATACACCTAAGATAATCAATAAATAATTTACATTTTTGTCAAATTGAGTGATGTTGATGACAGCCGATCGCCTATGGTATCAAATCTGTCTGGACGCACAGGGTATGCACATATGGAGTGCACACTACTGATTTGGATAGTATTTATTTAAGTGTAACGGTTGTAACGTCTGATGGACGCGATCCGCTAGCAAGTGTTTAATCTATGGTTGCGTTCACATTGTTGGCCGCTTATATAAGACGGAGCGTCTTCCACTTTCGAATCAAGTTTATTGACACGCAAGCCGACAAATGCCCGCTTCACAGTTACATTGAGTGCGGCATTGCTTTGGCCCGACCCGTAGGTACCGTATTACATTTACAAACATTCGACATTTGATATTCGAAATGATCTTTTGCAAAAAGTTTTATTTTTTTGAGGAATAAATTTGCTATAAAGCAGGCGGCACAGTTTATGCTAACAGTGCCGTTTGTGTATATGTGCGTACCATAGGTGACAAACCAATATTATCCAGAAAACATGAGATATTGTTTATTTTTCATCATATTTTATGACCAGGAATGTAATGGTTTAGAGCGCTATGTACTATGTATGTATGTTATAAGTTTTTACAAATCACACATATTAAATAAAACTAATTTCATGGATAAAATTGCGTCAAATTGAAATAATCCGTAAATATTTTTGTAACGTCTCGACGTAACGTGATAAAAGCGTAAAATTGGCTTTATTAAATTTAGCGAATTCAATATATAGAGCGCTTTCCATATACATACATAAATAAACAACATATAATCTCTCCAGCTTTGATAAATTAACACATCACGACTGTATTGACATAAATATAAATAAATATAGCACCATAAATTAATCCTTATATAATTTATAAGAGCTATATTAACATGTTTTATGATAATTTTATGTATGGTCCGCCCCCAAGTGCATTAATTCTAAAGACTTAGCGCCCATTAAACTTTTTTGATAGTTATTTATCATAACACGTTAACCACTTTGTCTCTTTTGTAACATATTAGTATTTATGTTTTGTTTAAAGATTATCATTGTTGCTTATTTTAATCCTTTCGTATTTGCTTGTTAATAAAACCTCGTTGCGAAGGAATCGTTATTTTGTTTAAAGTTTACTTTTACAATATAGCTGGATTGAGAGTGGTCGAGTACTTGGACCTTGGACCCGATGGACCCACGACTTACGAAAGGTTGCCTGCACGTGACAGGATGAGGGAAGGGCTTAACTTATCGTAGTAGCCTGCCATAGGCGAGGCCTCCTGGATCATGAAACAGTTGGATAGATGAGAATGCCGGAATAGTTATATGTGTATTTTTGTACTCGTATATTTAATTGATAAATATACGACTACAAAAATGTAAGTGCTCAGGTCAAGCCAGTTACTTGAAGTCTCAAGTTACAAAAATATATTTACTTCGTATGCAAACAAGGCATAGAAATAATAAATAGGCAAGTAAGTAGCTCTGACGTGGCGCAAATCATCTGCAGGGTAGGGTTGATTGTGTAGGTATATAATAATATGTACCATCATACATGATACTGGATTATTTCAAGAGAATTACTTCGTTTTAAAAGGGTTTCAGTACGTTTTGGAATTGTTTACTCATTTTTTGGTAACTTAGTACTCCTTAGTTATTTAAACTAAAGCTTTCTCATTTCAACATTATTATTTCTATTGATACAATTCAATATTTATTTGGAAAGCTTTAAGCACTTTGTTGGCCTCAAACCCACCACAACCCTGTCAGTGATTACCCCGGAAGGGGTTCGACAAGTCGAATTCACCACGTTGAACTCTATAAATGGCATGGTAGTACTTGGTAGTTTCCATCACACAAGGAGGGGTGGAGCGATATGTGCCATGATATAGCACAGGAGTCCCACACCTGTGCTAACTACACTCTACCGGGAGGTATAAGACGGTCAAATAGACACTTGTTTCTCCCTTTACCCACGCTTTAAGCTATATCCACGTCTAGGTTAACGTGATTGATAAAGTAACTTAAAAAAGTGTACACATAAGTTAATGATTATCATTGCTGTGTAAGCGATGCGTAGCCACACAGATCGCGCCCTCTAACCATAATCCGTTGAGATTTTTGAACCTAAACGCGCACTATAGATTAAATAATGTACAGATTATACAAAGGTTAGGATGTGGAGCAGAAGGCGGAGGTTACAAGCTCTAATACCCAGGATAACAGGATATCTTTTGGGTATTCTCATTCGATTTTGGATTACATTTTGGTGATCACATCTGTTTTTTTTGCCAGTAAATTCCTATTGCCTATTCACTGGGACCTTGAAGGCAAATTGATGCAGGACATATTCCACTCCTTAGCGCGGTGCTACATTAATAACATTTCAAAGAACATGCAATAAAACGTTTTTATTTTCTAGAAAAGAAAGGCTATTGAAGTTGAAAGAAAGAAAGAAATACATGTATTTGACCACACAGGTTTACATCTTTAAGACAATAACGTATATAAAATAATAACGTACTAACAGAAAGGAAAAGAGGAAAAAAATAAAGGTGTTAAACATGGAAAACAATAATCAAAAACAAAGGGAAAAATATTAAAAAGATGTGGTCAAATGGGCTCGGCCTCAGCATAAGCTGCCGTGATAAAGTTTATTTTGTTTCAAATTATGATGTTTTATACGATACATAAAAGGTGCTTAACGTATTTTTGTCTAACTTCATTGTAGTAAAATTAAAAATTAATTTAAATGTCAATCCCGATGGCTCTCTACCATCGGGATATTGTGCGATGTCTAAAGTGTGCACGGGCGAACGCGAACGACTATTACACGGTCGAGTTGAAATGTTAATAGAATACGGGACAGTGTATCGACGTCGGTCGCTTCATCAACTGCCAGCATTGCAGACGGTTCTGGAAGCGGAATGCGCCCGCGCAGACGCTAATAATGCGCGCACTTGCCGGCTACTTTAGTACTTTTTGTGGCAATAAATAAAATGCATTAGAGTACAAAACAATTTATACCGTAACCTGTTTTGCCAATTTTAATTAATTAATGAAATGCATCACGTGTGCAGGTGACGCGTACAGATCACACGATCGGTAGTGAAGTGTTAATATAATGTAACGATGTAACGCATCTGCTTATTAGTTCACTTTTCGATATATAGGTTGAGCATAACAAGAAGAATGTTAACGTCTGTTCATTAGCCTTATGTTGGGTATAATAAGAAACATTATTTTTGCATTCAGGCGCCGTTATGTATCGTCTCACTATATTTTACTTTAAGAACGATATTTGTACAGTTATTTCGACCAAGTTACGTGCAAAATAGTTCTTAGTTCGAAGTTCAATTATATTTATAAAAACGTTTTTGCAATTAAAATTTGAAAATGTATTAAATTAATAAATAAAAAAAAATATGAAAATCACGGAAGCCTATATATATAATTACCTAAAAATATGTTTTCACCTATAAAATTGCTGTTCTCCAGTACTTGCCATGTCAAATCAAATAGATTTTGTTTGCCAAGAATTCTAATTTTAAATTAATTTTATTTTAAAACATGGAATTATTTTTCCGAAAGTTATCATTTGTTTATTGGTTAGTCTTACATTTTCATCGCATTTCAATCCTTTTCGTCAACATGGATACGTTAAAAATTCGTGTAATTATGGAATAGGAGTACCTACCGTCGTGGCAACAACGCGGCACGCAACATCAACGACGTTTACGGAGTTAACACTACAAACCAACGCACCACCTGTTTGTTATTGGTTTGCTCGCTTCTGCTCTAACCTTCCGACCTGAAAAATAAATCTCGCGGTCGTCCGAAGACTTTGGTCGACATTGACGAATTAAAGGTGATTGTGGAAGCTGATGCTACCCAATCTACGGCTGAATGAGCAGCAGATTCGACGTTAGCGTCAAAACAATATTGGTCCATTTGTGTTAAATTAGCAAGGTAATAATGCTTCACAAATGGGTGCCCCACGAACTCAATGACCGCCAGCGTCAAGACGGGCCTTGCACTGCTCAACAGACACACAAATGATGGTAGTTTGAAGTTTGAACCACATTGTTACCTGCGATGAAAAATGGTTTCTGTTTGATAACCGAAAGCGCTCGACAGGTTTCGAATCCTGGTTCAGTACCTTTACAATGGCCTAAACGAAAACTTAGCCCTAGAAAAGTGATAGTAATTGTTTGGTGGTCGGTCATAGCTTCGTACCAAACGGAATGAGCATTACTGCAGATGTGTATTGTGAAGAACTGAACACTAACCAGCCTTAATCAATCGTTTCTCTCCGCTGCTCCTATACGACAATGCGCGACCTCATACTGAACAGTAGACGGTCACCAAGTTGCAAGAACGGGGCTAGGAAACTCTCCGTCATCCGCTTTACTCACCAGACCTTGCGCCTACAGATAACTACGTTGCCTCCTGACTAATAGACTGTTGACTGTACGTTGCCTCCTGTCCACCTGTTTTCTTTAAGAAGGGCATGAATAAACTGCCACTGCGTTGGCAAAGATGTATTGTTTGCATGGCTGATTACTTCGTTTAATACAAATAAAAAATACATAAAAAAGTAGTTTTTTTAGTATTAAGTAAATAATAAAATTGTTTTGTATTATGTTACTTGCCGCTACGGAATTCTTCATGGGGGAGTCCGACTAGCACTTTGCCGCACGTGTTTGTACACATAACGTGGCATCAGCGTCTTAGAGCGTCACTTTGCATTTGTTTTTTTAAATGTGTGTAAGGTAGTTACTCGTATCACATCACAATACAATTGTGTGTTCGATGTCTTCAATCAAATGTGTAGTAAACGTGTAAAAGGAACGGAGCATGTCATTAAGTTGTGTTTCCGACGAGCGATGTGTGATGACACACGACACGAATGATGGTGATTTCGAGTAACTGTATGCGTTCTTGAGAAGAACTTGAACCAAGCAAGTTGTATTCAATTACCTTAAAGGTATCAACGAGTGAAATTATATAACTTCAGGAGGAAAAAAAACACCCACAATCGTTTTTATGATAAGTGGTAAAGTTTATTGATTTAAGTTCAGAGTTCACTTTATGCGACAAAAATCGTGATTACGGCATAATAAAGAGAAATTTCTCCGGAGTTTAGTAATCTATCTGTACTAATGACTCACGACATGATACTGATCCAACGGTTTGATGTGCCTTTTGTATCACACAGTGTAAAATATTTATTAGTCGTTAGATTATTTGCAAACATTTTAATATACATAAACGAATAGACAAGATAAATTAAAAGCTTATTCACACATTCCTTAGTAATATAAGCAATTGTTAGAAGATTTGGTTTTATTTAAATTAATAAGTAATTTATAGCAAACATCCCGAGTAACCTGCAGCTTACTGGTAATATCAGCTTAACACCCACTAGATATCGTAGCTGGTCTCGTAGGCAAGCGCGTCACAACTACGTCACAGACGCTACGAGCGTTACAACGCCTACGCGACACCCACCCTCCAATCTGGTCGATGTCGCTGAGTGGGTGACCTGTAATAGATGTCATGATATTAAGGAGATTGATGTAAGACCGTTACTTTACAAGTACCGAAGGTTTTTCGCAATACTGTTTTCATTTATAAAATGTTTAACTACAGGGAATTAAGCCTAGGTACATGATTTGGAATATATTCAAATTACAATAATCAAATTCATAGATCTACTGGAGTTATTGAATATGTGTAATACACAACAATTTTGCAGTAGTTTCTACATTTTGTCAAGTGTAGCGAAAGACGATCTCTAGCCCGATGGTCCGAGACGCCTTGCATTGGTTCCTGTTTGAGAGTACATGAGAAAATCTGAAAACCGAAATATCTGGCTCAAAATATGATGCACCTATGTTCAAATGTTTTGTTTTCCTTCCATAACAAAATTTAGTATATTGATGCTTGTAATTAATGTATGCTTAAACGCAAAAAGGTAAATCACGCAGCTCGATGCTTGTTACGTGTCCATATCACCTGTATAGACTACTTTGTCTCGCTTGCTTTCCTTCAAGGTCCTGTTTACTCTTAGGTAAGATTGCGTTGTAGTTTTCAGAGGCCTGAAATAATTTCCTATTGAAATATAAAGGTCTTATTTTAAGATCCACGACGACCTCGTTTTTCTTCAGAATTACCAGTAGCGGTATCACTTACCATAAAATGTAATTTTTGCTTGGTTGCCTGCCTAGAAATAATAATAATAGCATTTTATAAAATATAATAACATATTTATGATATTAAAGCACCATGGCTAGATATCCTCTATCTAGCTGTTTTTTGTCCAATTCCAAATACACAAAAAGAAGCCTTAAAACACAGGAATGGGCCTAGATTTTGGATGTCTTCCTTACGATAAACCATAATCATTCGATATATGATATATAAAAGATTGACAAACATACACATACTTTTGAATTAAATTTATATTATTTATAACGTATTTACCTAAGTTTCAAATTGCCAATAAATTTATGTCTTCTATCCTTAATGGCCAATATATTGCATGTACTAATTGGCCCCTATTAGTAAGTTATGAACTTACAACCTACAGCACGACAAGTCAATACAATATTTCTGTCGTATAAGATGGTATTGAAACCTAAAGAACGATGACCAAAGGGTTCCGATAAAGGCAGTCGGTATCAAATTCATGAAACACAAATGCTCTCAGGCGGCATGGCACACAAAGATCGTAATGTTAACTTTGGTTTTTATTACACTACCGATACTGCAGTTCTTTTGCATTTCACAACCTTGCATCGGCAGTTTGTAGTGCTGACGGACACAGTGATTACGAGTCTTGCTCATGGAAGCCCTTAAGCTCGTTATATGAGGCTGAGACCCCTCGCTTAGTACCTGTTGATTCTGTAAAGTCCATCTAAGTGTACGTAGTCATTAAAAATTTAATTTCTTATGCTTATTTAGAAGCATTATCTGGCAGCTCTAAGGTCTGCACCAATGATGTTTAGTGATGCGCATGCCAAGTCTAAGAATACTAATGTTTTTAAATTTATATAGTGAATGGGATGGTCACCTGCTCACCTGGTAATAAGCGATACGCTTGACTATGACAGATGCATTGTTGGTGGAAATTTATGTCATATTTTTTCTTTTTTTTAACTGACTGCTATTGCAACATGAAAATGACAGAACAGAACAGATGCAAATTTTTAAGGCTAAGGGAGCCTTAAACATTTTACACAACTTGCAAGAGTGGGACTTCAACGAGTGTTGCGGGGAAAGTAATTATTTTTCGCCAACACTGCCCTGCGCCCTTCACCAGAGACGACGGATATTAGGTCTCTTACATCCGGTAATTTTACTGCGGAGGTACTTACCTAGATGATTCAGTATCGATTCTAACACCTAGTATTGACTGTTCATATTACTTTTCTCAACACTGCACGGTGAAATTATTGAGAAATGTCATCAATCATTTCACGTGCCCTCTTCTTAAAATATAAAAGTGCAAACGAGTATTTCATACGATGTTTGGCACTACGTACGAGATGACTCAGTATCAGGCCTACCAGTATAAATGGTTGTGTGTCTTGGATTCTTAAAAAAGATGTTCACTAAAACTTAAAATTTGTGTATCCGAATTTCTCTGCCCACGACCGTGTTGTGTGTAAGTGGAATGCTTCTAAGAGATACAATCGAAATGGACTCGGTCGCATGAACTTTCTAAACCGTATTGCTGTATTGCACGCTGTGATTGCTCGACATTAGTATGTCACTGGTTAATGTTTATTCTTATAGTTTGAATGTTGACACCAATTTACAATTAGTAATATTAAAAAATATGTATGTATCTTATAAAAGTAATTTATTAATTAACTGAACTATATCCTCTACACCTCATTAGTGTCGACTATTGCCTTCCGAACTAGATGCAGGTTCAAAACCCGCTGCGTATTAATGTCTTTTAAAATTAGAACATATATGTACGTTTATCCGACGCTCTTACGATTAACAAAAGGATTCAAAGGGTGTGCGTTAAGTAGACCAATCCGCACTCGACCCGCGTGGACGTTTAAGGCCTAATCCCCTTTACGGGTACTTAGGTTCGTGCCCCTCGGTGGGGACATTGTAATGAGCTGATGATGATGATCCACTACATAGCACATGAATTTATCACGTGAAAATTAAGCCACCAAGCGAGTGAGTGTTACTATGAATATTATCGTTGGAAATAAGCAGCTAACAACGTGTTTTGTGACATACAGACATATTGAAGATGTAATTTTTGGTTCATATATCTGATAAACAATTGCGATAGCTGCGTAACTTGTATTATAATACACATGTTATACTATATGCATTTTACTAAACCAGGACTGTATAAACCGCTTTAAAAGAATAGTATGAATAATATCTAGTTCATGTGTGATTAAACACGAAGCGGTTAGCTAATGATACAACAAAGCGCCCAGTAATCTCCCCCTTAAACAAAAATGAGAGATAACTCAGCACTAGGTAAATATAGGTAAATATCTCGTGATAAATATTTTACTTACCTGTCGCGACTGCGGCGCGCGTTTCAATAATAACCGTGATATTGCGATGATACGGACTGGAAAAACTCGTTCGGTGGATGTCGATATCCTTAAAGGTTCACGGATCGGATGTGCTTTACATGCATCAGATCGCTGTGTGTTTGCTACATCGCTGTGTTCATGGGACGTATTTCGAGAATAGTGGGTTAAAACGCGCAGTGTATTGCTGTAGAATTTGTTGCAACATGGATAACTGGGAGTGGCCAGAGGCTGTGCGACCGTAGTGCTTTGTCAGTGAGCGGCTTTCATTCATGCCGCCTCGGGCCACGTTCCATACGAGATCTCATCTTCCAATTACCGACCATGTGCGTGTGTGTGCTCTTCTCCGCGATTTTTGTCATTGTTGCCCAATAGTCGTGAAGCGTTCACATGCATGCCGAATACGTTGTACTGGTTTTGAAATAGAGCGATAATTTTAAAAGTTTTCTTCGATGATGTTGTTTGATCTTTAAGTTTTGGAGTACACATAAGATGAAGTAGAACATTGATTTTCGTCAGTAGCGACATATGTATCAGACTAAAGCCATGTTTTTTTAATTACACATTTAAGGTTTTATTAAAAAATATATATATTTATTCATTGTTCACAAACAATTTTTATAAATTAATATGCTGTTTAATAGATGTTGAAACATACATACATACTATATATATACTCGTAAAAATTTGTGTCTGTGGGCCGGTTACGTATGTCAAGGGACCGATGACCGATAGAGCAGAAGAGTTCAGAATAAAAGACCGTGTTCTTGCAAGCGTAACAAAATATTCCTTCCGGTTGAAATCCGGTGGACCAATGACTTGTGAAAGGTCGCTGTTAGAGGTTGGATGAGGAAAGCAATGTCGTAATGCAATGGTGCAACTTAAGGACAATCAACTGTGATATATTTGAACTTATTATTGTACTTAGAATTATCTTCATTTCATGGAGTTATAAATTAATAGCTCTACGGCATAAAGGCTAGCGGTCGGTTGACAATCGCACAAATTAAACAAGTATCTAAGAAGACGTTTATCGGATGGATAGCAGTAAAATACGGTCTCGGGTCCTTTCGTGCTTTGGTCCCGGGTACTGGTTTAAAACGATAGTTGTAAAAGCACCCAATTCGCATTGGGTCCGCGTTGTGATTTACAGACCAATATCTCCATAGCAGTGCTTTGCGGGAAGGCATGTTACCTGTATAGGATGGGACAGATAATTAATGAAATATCCTAGTTGATTTAAGCCAGTGTTGTGATTCCATACAAAAGTTATTAGGTTATACGTACATGTAAATATTTAACTGTGAAATCGATGCCCCAAACTAGTATCTGCAGCTGAAACTTTGCAATATGAGCGTAATTAAGAAAGTGAATATAATCCATGGAGGTCAAATAGGATTTTGCGTTATTGACAGCCGGGTTATAGGATTATTTCGTCATAGGTGAACATTTTCGATGGCCGACATGTGGCGCATTGTGCCGGCGTTACACAAACGCCGCTGAGCGCAATCGCTCAGCGTTTCACAATTGCGGGTTCGGCGACCGACACCAATACCTAAATTAATTTTCTTTTCGGCCCCGACAGCGCCGGTCATTGTTCAATTCTGTTGCTTATAATATAAATAACAAGTAAGTCGCAATAGGCATATTTGTATTTGTAATGTTATGCTTTCCAGGTAGAAAATTTAACTAAGCCATTTCTGTGTGAACTCCTTTCTTGCTGGACTGATCGCCAATGCTAAGATAGTAAAAGAATATGTAATAATCTCCACATTTAGCAAAATATATTCCAATCTGCCATGATACTAGGGGGTTATACATATATTGGAGTTATTAGTACATCTCACAGCTATGATGTTTTTTTTATGGCTATAAGTGAACGGGATGGTCAGTGCGCTTACCTGGTGGTAAGTTATACGCCTGACCATGACAAAAGCAGTGTTGAAGGAAATTAAAATGTAGTAGTTATTCTACTCCGTCAACACTGCTCTGCGCCCTTAACTCGAGACCACAGATGTTGGGAGACCTAACATCTTTTGCTCGGTCACCCGTGCTTATTATACCTGGTAACTTAACTAGCTAGATGTGTGAGAAGGCCTGTGCCTTGCAGTGGAACGTTATAGGCTGATGATGACAAATTATATCATGTTTTATGCCCGGTAAGTACACGCAAATTTACACGCACATTAAAAGTTCCTATCGTATAGCTCGTATGCATACGAACAATTCTTAAGTGGAAAAGATTCTAATATAAAAAACACCTCCGCCTCAACCAGTTTTGTGTTGTTTAGATACACGAGCGTGACATTTAATAACTGTAACAAGGTTGTTTACCGTTCGTATTTAGGAACTAGTATACGCATGATTAAAATCAAAAAGTTGAATGCAGACGGCGAAATTCTGCTTACCGCTGAGACGCCTTGATCTAAAAGTTTCACTATTGTCGCTTTATACTCGTATGTTTGCAGTCGACATCAATAAAGTCAGTTCAGGCAAAGTTTATTATCGGCCGAGTGCTCATTCCATTTACTAGATGGTGGACTCCGTACTGGAAGTAGGTACTACCGCTGTACTGATATCGTCCCGTGAAATACGAGTTTGATACAATTTTGCATTTGAGGTTGAGGAGCTAGTATAACTTTTTATGTTACAAACGGTATATGACGATCAGGAAGCTCACCTGATGGTAAGTGATACGCCCGACTATAACAGAGCGGCATTGGCTGAGATCAACAACTGATAAACAGTTATTATTCTCCATCAAAGCCGCACCGCGCCGGTCATCTGAGTCAACAGAAGTTAGGTCTCTTATACTCGGTAATTTATTTATTTTTTATCGGGACTTAGAAATTATAACTTCGCGGTTGACGAGCGCACGATTAAATGAAAACAAGCAATGTCTTCAGTTACATCAAATACTGTATTTGGCATAAACAGGCGTATCGCTTCAAGAGAGCGAATTGGCGGTGGTAGGTGCAGTCCCAGTGTAGCAGGATAACAGTTTTCAGTGGAGCCAGCTGAAATTTTAGTTAGGACATTGAATTTAATATTTGAAAACTTAGAATCCCGGCAGATTACTAGTTGGTTGTGGACTAGTATCCACCATCAAATTTCAAGCAGCGTCATTACACTGAACCACTGTTAATCATAATTTTCTCATGATTTTTTATACCATATTGTAGTTTGTATTTTTAGTTTTTGTATTTAGATTATATTTACTATTATTGTTATATTGCTTATATTTTGATTCTACAAGAAATCATTTGTCTTTCATGAAAGCTTTTACATAAAGAAACTTACTTACATATTGCATTCCTTTTAGAAATTCAATGATATCCCAATGAAGGTCCTAGACATATCGATTTCTGAATCCTTCTAAGCGATGACGGGTTACGAATGCGTCTCTTTGAAGACCTTTTCTATAACAAATGGATATGCTGTTAATCAATAACGAAAGGTAAGAGGGCTAGGTTTCATATTTCAAATGTAAATAAGTAAGCTCATGCTTATTAAACTTAACTTTGTAGTAGGTACTTATCTTTCGTTTTTAGATCTCCTAAATGGTATTGATATTAAAAACAATCAATCACCTTCTGAGGTTACTGCGGGGCATCATACCTACCCGCAAATTATAGCTATGGAGCCTATACCTATATACCTATGATCGAAGGGCCCACCACGCGAATCCGATGCGGATTTTCGGATGTGAACCGCTACAATACTAAGATAGTACCTAACTCATCATAAATGACATGACTGCTAAATTTGTCCTGTGATGTACGAAATCATCCTTCACTTCAGGCAATTAGGTGTCATATCTTCACTTAATCTGGAAAAGTAGCACATAGTAACATTCACTATGCGGCGTCACCTGGGCGAACCCACTACCGATACTGCGATCTAAATTCAGAGCAAGAAACACTAGATTTATTAGGCAACGAATAAAAATAAGATTTTTAATTAATATTCGGGACAGCATACGAGTTATTTAAACATTATAATGAGACTGATATTTAATCGTCAAACTGTTTGAGCTTCGCGCACCGTCCGTCAGAGAGTAGAACGTGATCGGCGCTTGCGACATTTGACAATTCGTTCCTTACATAACGCCGATTGCGACTCAGGTTGACTCTTTTGTTCTACACTTGCGTTATTCTATAGAAATCGCGCCTCCCACTTATACGAGGGATTCAAAAACTTTTACTTTTCGGTCCCTTTATTATGACTTTCCTTGTGCCTGCTTCTTGAGCCTTTTGTTTTTTTTCACAAATAATTCTTTTTGAAGGTTATTATGATTGTTAAGAAATTCTGAACATTTTTTTACTTCGTTTTCAAAGAGAATTATGGTTATGGTTGGTTATGGTCTTCTGGGTGGGGATCTTAATACCACCTATTTCTCCCGTTCTCCTGCAAAACAATGTTTTCATATAGAGGTGATCCAAGCTGGGGAGACAGACAGTGGTGAACTTACTGGTTACTGTTTATTCATTATTTTGTAGGTCGGTGGGTGTGAACTGTTGCCTACCGATCTGGAGGGTTCAAATCCCACCACGTACTCTTTTCGAAATTATATGTAAGTACGTTTATCCGACGCTTTACGGTGAAGGAAAATATTGTCAGATAACCTGCGCACGCCTGCGAAGAGAGTCTAAGGTTATGCGTGAAGTCACCTTATCCGCGTGGCTCGTGCCCCTCGGTGGGGACGTATAATGACCTGATGATGAATATACGCGATTGACAATGGAATATGCCAGCCACTTAACAATGAAACCCTTATTTCATTATTAAAAATATATAACTGCCCCATGGTCTAGAGGGCACAGAGTTCGGCTTCGTGGCCCGAATATCGTGGGTTCGAATCCCGCAGGGAAACATCACTGTGCGATTTTTCCTAGTTTAGTTAGAGTATTACAGGCTGAAACACCTGATTGTCCAAAAAGAAGATGATTCCGTGCATGGTCCCGGGCCTTACGATGATAGTCGATTAACCACCAATCCGCATTGGGCCCGCGTGGTGGGTTACGGCTCAATTCCCCAATGGCTATGCTGTGCGGGAAGGCCTGTGCCTTGCAGTGGGCCGCTATAGATTGATGATAGTTATAATAAATAGATACTTGTTTCTGTATTTGTCATCTATGTACACAAAAATTTACATGTATTTTCAAAAAAGTCAGATAATCATAGTTTGAACACTAGGAACAAACACAAACTTGCCGTTCCAAATCTTAGATTGCATAAGGTCGGAACTTATTGTGGGATTAAGCATTAAAATATTTAATAAGCTACCACAAAATGTAATTGATTTACCCCTGCATAAGTTTAAGTCTCATGTAAAGTCTATTTTAATAAAAAAAAGCTTACTATAGTATTGAAGATTATATAAATGATAAAAACTCATGGACATGTTGATTTCCACGCCTGCACTACTTTTGTTTTTTTTTTGTTATCATCTATTTAAATTTATATAATACTTAACTGCTTAATAGTACTTTTGTAGATTATTATATTTTTACCAATACTTAATATGATAAAAATTGAAAATATAATTTGCTTTATATAATTATTTTGATTACAAATGAATCTGTATTCAACACATTTTTTTTGAAAAGAGTAACTACTGAGTTTCTAGCTGGTTTCTTCTCAGTGGAAAACTACCTCCCGAACCAGTGGTAGCTTCATTTGACATTCATAAGTGTTCTATAAGGACCTAAACTGAATAAACACTTTTCATTTTCATTTTTCATGTAAATACATTTTATACATAGAAGACACCTAGACTAATACAACAGACATGTTCATGCACACAATTGTTTGTACTGCCCGGTGATCGAACCCGGAACCCTTGGTGTAATAGCCGACCTCACAACCATTACACCAAATCGGTCGTCATCAGTTTATCATCAACAGATGATAATAAAATAAAAATATATAAAAGTGGTAATTTTTACCGGGATGACTAGTTTTATTTGTATCATATTAAAATTAATAGATGCTTTTTAATGCGCCTTCAATCGTCATTGTTACGTAGGAACGCATGTACTGCCTACGTACTTACGAAACCAATGGAGAAAGTAAATGTTTTATATGTCCGCAGACACTTCCTACTTCCCCATAATGCGACCGATACTCGTATGGTACTTACCGAGTTATTAGTTCATTAGGGCTTAAAATCATAGGATGAGATCACGGGAAATTACAAAATAAGGTATGAATTAACATGTAATATTATAAATATATCAATAATACAGATGATCAATATTGTGATGCGAGAATGCATGTGCCCCTTCGGGTAACGCTATAAGTTTATAGATGCCCAGCGGTAAGAAGCGGTAAGATATTCTCCCTCCAGTAAAACATAACCTAATATCGTTTAGGGTAATTCCGGGGCAGTTGGCCTTAAGGAGAGATGGCCTAGTCAAAAAGCTCCATTAAATTTGACTAGATGTCGCTGGCGCTCATTTAGTTCACTTTGAGTCGTGTGTGGCAAACACCTGTACGCAAAAATATTGGCGAAAAAAAAGCTAAAAGTAAGTAAAATCCTCTTGTTTGTTTTGCGTAATGTGAAATGAATTAAAGAGTTGATGTTCTATGTTAAAGTTGTGCAGTATTTCCTAAAAAATCATGCTTTTTAATTCTTTCGTGATGGTTCATGAGTCGTACTAGATTATAAACTCAAAATAATATCAATATCACGCATATTTTGTCACGTATCCGGTGTGGCCATCTCTCCCAGAAAATTAGGAGAGATGGCCATATTTTGTCAGGGTGTGATGGCCGTATTATTAATATACGTGATTGCATATATTTTTTAACTAAGACCAATTTTTATCCTTATTGTAGATGCCAAATAAATACAAGAGAAAAGCGGTAGCTATTAGAGGGAATTGGAGTGAAGAATCGTTAAAAGCTGCCATCATCGCTTTGAAAAATGCTGAAATGTCAGTTTATGCTGCTGCGAAAATGTACCAGATTCCAAGAAAAACTTTAGAAAGGCGTTTTAAACAGAATAACGACAAGAAAGGACCTATGGGTCCAAGCTGCTTATTTGCCAAAGAAAATGAAATTGGCACAATTTTGACATCAGCAGAACAAATCAACATAAGAAAATGTAAAGAAGATGCTAAAAATGTTAAAGAATTACAAATTGCTAAGAAGTTAAAAAGAGAAACAAGACTGATTTAAAACTAAACAAACTGAAAATATTAAAAAGAAAATAAGTCTTATAAAAGAAAAGAAGATTAAGAAGGAAACAATAAAGAAAAATGTTTCGAGAAAAAGAAATCGTTACGAAAATTGTCTGATAGTAGCGACGATGATAAAGAACTAGTATTATGCGATGTTTCAGATGGAGAACGTGAAGGCGAAGAAACATCTGTTTGTCTGTGGCGAGAATTACTATGAAACACTTCTCGTCGAAGACTGGCTCCAGGTGCAATATTGTGAACTCTTGGGTGCATAAAAATTGCACAGAGTTCGACGATATGTGCTCCAAATGTGGAAAAGATGAAACATATCTCAAAAATA